>CATIWF010020043.1:0-74788 GCA_949630135.1 Balakata baccata | reverse complement strand
ACATTTTCCATTTTGAGCATATGAATACATTAATTCATAGTTCTCATGTCAAGGAACATATATCCGGGTCTTTTTCCCAAAACCGAGTTGTGGGACCCACCCGAATAATCCTCTCAAAATGGCTCATAATCACATTTTTTCTAACAGGAAGTACGGGCACAGGGTAGAAGTTTGTCCTCTGTTATCTCTTAAAGAGACTGAGCATGAGCAGAATGAGTCAGTTCAGGTGGAGAGGGAACAATCCGATGAGGTTGATGAGGGGAGTGTGGGCATGCAGGCAAGGGAGAATTTTAGCCCTTAGATGTTGGTGAGGAAAAAGGCGCGGGGTCCGATTGCGGGAAAATCGAGGAGTACAGTTGCAAATAAGGAATTTGGAAACAAACTTGGGAAGGATAAGAAAAGCAGATTTAGTGTGTTAAAGAAGTAACCGAAGGGCTCAATGTCGGTGAAAAGTTAAAATAAAAAAAGGGTTTCATTGAAAGAAATTAAATTTCAAGGGCTCAAATCAGAAAATATGAAAACTTAAAAGGCTCAATTATATGTCTTACCTTTGTTTTTTGGAAAAATTATTGAGGTTTTATATATTATCACGAAATTTTAAAATTATATAATTTGTGATTTATTTTATTATATTCTAATAATATATATTTTTATTAAATTTTATATTAGAAAGATATTATATAATATGATAAAAAATTTATTATTTTTTTTCTAAATTTTAATTTATTATACTAATATTTTATATAAATTTAATTTATTATACCAATATTTTTTAATATTGTAATATTATTTCTAAATAAAAGATGATATTTTTTTGGACTCACTTTAAATATTTTAAAATTTAATAAAAAAATTATATAGTTTAACCATGTTGAAATAGAAAGATAAATCGTATAATTTTTGAATTTCAATAAGGTATTAGTATAATATATTAAATTTAGTAGCTAAATAGTAATTTTTATATAATTTTCGCTATATTTTAATAAACCAATTCGGATCCCCAATCCCATTTCAAACGGGCCATAAAAATCTTCAGTCGCTCTGTGAACGAATCAATAACCTATCTCTTCCCTCTTTCCCCTCCAAACTCCTTACAGATTGTTGGCTCAAGTTGAAACTTTTCTCTTGATGATTAAAAAAAAAAATCCTACTTTTTAAACATTTCTAAATGGTTTTCTCGGTTTCGACATTTAAACTTTTTGTGGGTATGATGCTCTGTTATTATTCCTTCTCAGCAATGGTTCAGTTTTCTTTTTTACTTTCCTTATTCAGGGTTATGCTCTCTGTGTTGGATTAATTATCATTCTACAGGTAAATAGTTATACTACTGTGTCATGTCTCCAGTTATGAGAGAAGCATTAGTGAATTCGGTTTCTGTTAATTTGAAATGGAATGGTTCTGCCTACCGAAGCAACTTCTATATGCCAAGTAATTGTGGAAATAGGGCTTGTTGTAGATGTTATTTTCGCAGTATGTACTGTAGTTCATCCATGAAAATCAATAGACATATTGTGAGAATTTGCCAGCTCAATTTGGCTTCCATCTCCATGAAAGAGCAATCGTGGTTTGGATGTGTGCTGATGAAGATAACCGAATTGAATTCGCTCTGTGAGCCTACTAGAATGGCAAATTCGCTGGCTGCATCCAGTTCGGTTGCTGGCACTGAATCTGGGTTGGTGCCTGAGGAAAATGAAGAGAAGGATGTCATTCAAAGAGGAAGCGATGAACTGGGCATGGATACTTTTGCACATTATTTGCCTCCTTGGGGAAATTTGATAGTTCACCATGAACCAAGTTCGAATGCCGAAAGTACTCTTCAGCCTGCAGTTATTTCAACAAATACAGACGCTATTGATGAAACAAGAGTTTATCTTTTAGAAGAAACAGATGAAGAAGAGTTATCAAGAAGGATATTGATGCTCAGTAGATCCAACAAGGTAAGAAGTGCACTAGAACTGTTTAGGTCCATGGAGTTCTCAGGTCTACAACCTAATGGGCATGCTTGCAATTCTCTTATCTCTTGCCTGTTAAGAAATAAACTACTCGACCACGCAATGAGAGTATTTCAATTCACGAAGAGAAATGAGATCTCAACAGGACATACATATTCTTTAATACTAAAAGCAGTTGCTGATATGGAAGGTTGTGATTCTTCCCTTAATATGTTTGCTGAATTAGGAGGATTTTCAAGAGAAAAGAATGAGTTTGATGTCATTGTTTATAACACAATGATATCTGTTTGTGGAAGAGTGAACGATTGGGTTAAAACAGAGAGAATATGGAGATGTATGAAAGAAAAAGGTCATTATGGAACACAAGTTACTTACTCACTGTTAATTAGCATTTTTGTGCGTTGTGGCCAGACTGAGCTGGCACTCGATGCTTACAGGGAGATGGATCAATATGGAATCAAACCAAGAGATGATACATGGCAGGCTGTAATTGGAGCATGTACAAAGGAGGGAAAGTGGGAATTAGCTCTAAATATTTTCAAAAATATGTTGAATAATGGGCTTAAGCCAAATCTTATTGCATGCAATGCATTGATGAATTCACTTGGAAAAGCTGGAGAATTCAAACTAGCATTTAAGATCTTTGAATTTGCTAAATCTTTGGGTCACGTGCCTGATACATACACATGGAATGCATTGCTTAATGGGCTATACAGGGCAAATCAATTTGCAGATGCTATTCAGCTATTTGAGAAAATAAAAAGGGAACAAAGCTCTCTAGTCAATGAGCATTTGTATAACACTGCTTTAATGTCATGCCAGAAGCTTGGTTTATGGGATAAAGCTCTTCAGCTATTGTGGCAGTTGGAGGCTTCTGAACTTCCAGTCTCCACCACATCTTACAATCTTGTTCTGCGTGCTTGTGAGGTTGCAAGAAAGCCAAAAGTTGCATTACAAGTTTATGAGCACATGGCTCATCAGCAGTGCGCTCCAGACACATTTACCTATTTGTCATTGATAAGAAGTTGCATTTGGGCATCTTTTTGGACAGAAGTTGAAGAAATTCTTGAGGTAGGTTCATTTTCTGGCATTTTAATTTTTATGATATATTTCTTTTAAATAAATTAATAAGCAAATATGCTCTAAAAAGGTCATTGTAAGGTTAATGTGGCTTATATCATCCACACTTCATGTGTATGATTTTCCTCAATTCACTCTTCATCAACTCCTTTATATTTTTCTAAATTTGCTCAGGTGATTTGATGCAAATGAAAGAAATATTTTAGCCAGTTAACTGTCATTAACAAATTTATACTAACATAAAAACTTCCTTGTTGATATGACAAATAACGTTCTTGATGAAAAAAGAATGATGCTTCGCAACTTTGTTCATTTCCCCCACCTCTTAACCGTGCAAATTTGCACTTCGTGCTTTACTAGAGTGCCATTCCATCTTAGGTGTCTATTGTTTTGATAATCAAATGAGATGGAACAAAAAGAATTTTAACTTGGTTGTCTGATGGACTCTACTAATGTCTGGTCATTCATGTCCTCAAAACTCATCTATCAAATTAATGTGTAGATTTACTTAGATAAATGATCTGCTGACTCTGTGCTTAAACCATATAATCAATCCCCTCGGAAGAGCAATTCAATCATGTCATGGCCTATGCTTTCAAAATATTCACAAATAACTTGATTGTTTCACTTTTTATGCAGCAAGTCGCACCAGATGTGTCTATCTACAATGCTGTCATTCATGGAATGTGCTTAAGGGGCAAGGCTGAATCTGCTAAGAAGCTGTACATGAAAATGCAGAGGTGGGGTCTCAAACCTGATGGGAAGACACGGGCATTGATGCTTCAGAACCTGAGAAAGGTTTCAACTAAAAAGAGGCAGTTGTCTGCTTACCGGAGACTGTAGATAATTAATCAAATATCTTGTTCCTGTGACTGGCATCAGAGGAATGAAATCACAGCATAAATGAAAGATAAGGTCACCAACACTTGTGTTTTAGTTTGTGCGTGTGAAAACATCCATATATAGCTTAATTAGTCTATTTATTTGATTAATTGTTCCATAATATAGCAAGTAATCTTTTTGTATGAACTTTGTAGGTTATTCATTAAGTAATGCACTTCATCTGGTACTATTATGTGCTTAATTTCTGAAATTGTTATTTGTCAGTAAGCAGCTAACGGACTGTCAAAATGTAGCAATCTATTGATGATGCAAATCCTCTAACCTGGAAAATGAATTTTTTTTTTTTTTTTTTTGCCAAAGCATGTAATGTTGATTGGAAGATCAATGCCGGAAGAAAATGGCAATCTACAGTTCTAGCCAAGATTCTGAGTCAGTGGACAATGGAATCAACATTGTGGAAGCTATGCCTCTGTTAGCTCAAGTTCCCTACATATGAACTTGGGGCTACATCTGAAGAATCATATCCATATTCATATCCAATTCCATTGCACAAGAAGTTCCATTCCCTGAATATGGAGTTGTTCCTGAGGAATACCCAATTGCAGAAGAAGGTGGAAGGAGTCCAGGTGGAGACTTAACAGCATTGTTCTCAGAAATTGATGAAGAAAGTAGAAGAGCCCTTGACGCAGAACTTAACAGCATTTGCTCCGGATATTGCATTACAGCATAATGAATTTACTCCACCACCTTTTTACTCATCTGTTCGGTGCTTCCATTTAGATAGAACAATATCTGTAATTAACTGATGACAATCGTTGCAGATCAATTGTAAATCTGGTTTCTCACTGATCAATATAGATATTCAATTTCTATACTTGGGCCTTCATTTTTAATTTATGGGAGCTTCTTTATTAGTTTAATTTTAATAATAATTTCCGAATGAATAAACGTGAACAACTTAACAGAATTTGCAGTATAAATCCATTCACTAAGCAGCAGATGCTAAATGAATTCATAGAAAATGAGATGGTATATACTTTCAACCCTGCAGATTTCAAATACTGCAGGAGAACTTAACTGGGTTCAAATTTTAAGCAGGGGTTAATTTCAAATACTGAAGTGTAGATATGCTAAAAAGGAGATAGAACAGAACCAATCTCCATGCACGTCTACTACTGAATGCCTCTATATACACATGAAAGCTCCAAAAATCTTTTTGAAGTCGGAAACAATTGCACCAAACGCCTTGTGAATACCAGCAGCTACAGAAATTGCAGCATTCTATGACTGTTTGCTGGGTCAGAACAGTTGCACAAATTGTACCGGCAACCTAAGAAGTGGCAGGACAATGAGAACTCAGATAATTAGAAGGGCAATAAAATGACATAACTTTTCCACTTTAAATGCTCTTCCTAAGAATTGGAGCATAATCATTTATACAACATATATTGGTAACATAATGGAAGGCTGGAAGCATACTAGCGGATGATGTGAGAATGAAAAATGATTGAGAATGTATCATTAATCTCTTCCCGTGCATTATCGATAAGGATGACATTTGCATTCGGACACTACAAATATGAGTACTTGTTTCCTATCAAGAAATAATCGGACATGGATATTCCATTTTTGAAGTGTTAGAGTAGCATAGATAGTAACAAGACCAAGCAAAAGTGACTTCCGCAGATACATTTAACTCGTTGCTAAACCAAAAGAATTCTCAGCAGATTGAAAACGAAAATGACGTCCAACCTGTAGAAGCTGTAAACAAGGCATTGCTGATTCCATCTCAGTGCAGCTTTCCATGAAGTCGACATGATAGAATATTTGCCTCTCATCAATACAGACATCAAATATTTGGAGCCTGGAATGAATTGGGAATTCTTGAGTTTATCAAACATGTTAGTAACAATGTTATATAATCGGAAATCAAATCGTGCAGCAATGATGAACTAACTACAGCAGCTTGAATACGCAGATTACCTTGCTAAACTGCAGAAATATAAACGTTACGTCGTTCAAGCACATCATGCGTACACCAAATCAAATATTATGTGGATCAGTTTGTCATGCAAATGGAAAATAAACAACAAAAAAGAATGTTCTTGAAACAGCTATCAACTGTTTAGACTAGACTTACAAATTTAGTCTTCATCCTTCAATCTTCAAGAATCGTTGCTCTTCATCAAGTTCTTCATTTTTTATCCTTTTATCTTCGTGTATAAGCAATAATATAGAAAAACTATTTATGTATTTTCCCTTTTATTATTCTGAATAAGCCTTGGAAGTACAAATCCAGTCGTGTGATTTGCATGTGAATCCCACATTGTTTATCTGCAAGCAGAGAGATAAAGAGTTGTGCTTTAAATAATTAGCTTGAAGCAACTGCGCTTCATACTTACCTGGACGGGATCAATGGGTGATCAAGAAAGCCCATGGTCTAGGTCAGCGACCTTCATTGCACATGGAAGGGGTGTTGGCTTAAGGTCTCCCCGAGTTGGGAGAGCCTACGTCATAATTTGTGGCAGTGGGAGCCTGCGTCCGCGCGGCCCCTTCCAATATCAGTTCAGACTTGTATAATTTTTGACAAAATAAATGTTTAAAATGAATAAACAATGACAAGCATGTGCTCGTGACCAATACCAGTTCAGACTTGTATAATTTTTGACAAAATAAATGTTCAAAATGAATAAACAATGACATGCATGTGCTTGTGTCTATAAGTCTTGGAACTAATAGATGGATGATCCACAACTAAAATTGGATTCAAGCTGTTAACAGAGTATCAATAATGGGGAAATATAGTAGGAATGAGCTAAGGGAGAAAAGAGAGAAATCCATCGAAACAGAAGAGATTCTATTCATTCATCAAGCATGAATAACAAAATGGAAGTGATGCCCATTTATATAGATAAGTCATTTCACTGCCGATTAACAAAGCACAAAAAATGAATGAATGAACCAAATGACATGGCTAAGCTAAAAATGACAGTAGCTTGAATTTTTACACAACAGTCTGTCTCTCCCCCTTAGAAAACTTTGTCCGCAAGGTTGTTATTTGGAAACCTCGTATTTAATTCCTAAATAGCTTCTTCAAGAGAAATATTGAGCCAAGGAACATCTATCATTGTTCTCATATGGAAGCATGCCATGGCACATACATTATGGCTTGACATCCAGAATAGAAAATTTGATGTACCTGTAGATTTGTCACAAGGAGTGCTACCTCATCAGAAGCAAGAGGTTCCGATTGATGCATTACTCCAATAAATAGGTGATAATTGTTACTGTTTCTCTCATTAGTTAGAAATTGGAGCTAAAATTCCCCACCAAACTTAAGGTTCTCCTCAACAGTATTATTAACCAACAGGTGAATAAAGAATGCGGTGTTGTAAGGCTCAACCACTTCATTAGGTCTTGTAGATGGAAAAACAGAGAAATTGAGCATCACTCTATCGGAATACTTCTTCCATGGTGGTTTTTCTTCCTTTTCTCTGTTCTTGACAAATGATTGATGTCATTGCAGAAATTGTCACAAACGAGTAGCAACTAGCTTCACTTAGGCATTATGAGAAATTAAATCAATTTGAGATGATATCTTACTCTTGAATAACCATTCATCCAGGTCCTCCCCATCGAATAAAAAAAGCTCGATTTCAATTAACTTGATAGCCAATTGGTAGTTGTTTCCACTGGTCGCTTGAATAGATTGACTAATGAAGTGGATGATAGAAGATGTTAGTGGAGTTAATGTTATTAATGGTGTGTATATCCTAATTCATTTATTACTTTTTATATATTAAATAATATACCATAAAAAATACATGTATATTTTATATTTATAATAAATAAATATTCAAGTTGTTGATTATATTTCACAGAGAATTTATTATCAAGTTGTTAATAATAATGAGATAAATATCTCTGATAAAAAATAACCTTAAAAATATTCATAACTGGTATATGACAATGAATTGAACATTCATTGAACCTCTAGATTATCACATGATTTATTTTGAAAAGGAATCTCATTCTCCATGATATAATGATATCTAGATAAATCAGTAGGTTCTTAAAAAGTTAAGTTACCGAACTGTGACACCTGATAATAACTGCACAGATAGTGCTAGATATCAACAGTTATTATCTTAGTCATAATATATGAATCTTTTATGACTCGAAATCTTTTAACTTGATGTGTCAAAACTGTCATTTCATGGGTAGCTGTGGAGGTATTTTTACATTATACGGGACTATTCACGCTTGGTAATCTGGCTTGTAGTCACTACAGTCAGTTATGTAATAAGACATGAGATTACCAATAGTAAGACTCATTACCCTGTAGCACCGGGGTAAGATCCTAATGGAGTTGATATTTTGGTTCTAATAAAATAAATTCTTAACTAGAAAAAATATGACTTGTTCAAAGTAAGATTGAATTATTAATTAGATTAATAATGATAAGTCTTATTTTAATCAAAACACAAATTATCACTCATTAATATATTGACCAATAAGGTTTTACATGTTATGACTCTAATCAATATCGGGATCATAAGGAGATTACTTAATATTATGATTTAGAGGTCAAATTAATATTTGAAATTTTATTGGTAATTAAAATGAGAATTTCGGAAGGATATTTAATGTGTCCAGGTATACGAGAAATTGGAAAATAATGTATGATATAATATTAAGGAGTTAATATTATATTTTCATTCCGATAAAATTATTAACTTTGTAAGTCACACACAAATTAAATTATCTGTCTAGTCCATATTTATGTGTGAGGAATAATTTAATTGAGAATTAAATTAGAAATGATCACTTATACTTTTTGAGTTAAAATTAATATTGATTAATTTTAACTATTTTTCCTATTTATAATTTTAATTAAAGTATTAATTAAAATTATAATAATTTAATTAAGTTGTTAATTAAATTAACCAAAGTAATTACCATTGTTAATAGAAGAGAATAATGATTCTATGATTAATGGTGGTAGCTAGAAAATAAACTATGCAATTATTATATTATCATTGCATCATAAATAAAATTATTTAAAAAAATCAAAAGTCAAAAAAAAATTTGAGAAATCTAAAAACGCTAACCACCTTCTAATTAAGCAGAAGGATTAAAAGAGGGGGGGTGGGGGTTTGCATCAGATATTGCGAATGGTTGGGGAAAAGTTTTTTTCTCTCAATTTGTCTTTATTTATTTTAAAAGAGAAATTGAATGATCTTACATCTGGTATTAGTAAAGGAGTTTCAGCAACACAACTAAAGTTTTTTTTGGCTTTTTTGCTTGGTTTGCACATTTGGTGAACTCGGTAATAAAATATTTATTTTAATCCTTTTATTTTTCATTTTGTTTTTAAACATCATGAGATAATATTGGAAAAATGGATATTATCCATAAATATTACAAAATATATTTTGCTAAAAGTTATGAATAAATGCTTATAGTTAACATGAAAACTGTATTTTCATACAATATTTAATTACATATTTCGGTAAAATTAAAAATTTCAAAATCTCTAATTTTAACTAAAATTTAGAGCTTCCCTCAATTTAAATATATTTTCCGCTTCCAGCAATTAATACATTTGCAGTATCAAGATTTTTGTGAATAAGTGGCCTGGGAGATGAAGCTGGGAGTTTGAATTTTTATGCATAACAATGGAGAATAGGCATAACCCAAATATAGTCCTTCGAATTTTTCCATTTTTCTCAAATTTCCCTTTGATATATTTTTTGTCATATTTGCCCCTAAATATTATTTTTTTGAGACTATATTGTCATCTTAAAAATTTTAAAAACGACATAATTTACTGATATAGCAATTATTTGAAGCATCAATTTGAATAATATTGATAAATTGGAGGGATTGTATATAATTTAAGCCTATTGTGATTCATGTAGTGGATGCTAATCAATTTAAAAAAGATTGTTCGAACTTCACAGGAAAATATCTGGATGAAGATAATTGCATTGAAAAATTTTTATATAGATTCAGTGTAATGATGACAAGCAATGACATATATACATGTGTATTCACATCAATAAATAAGAATAAAACAATTAAATGTATGTCACAATTTAATTGAATTAGTATATGAATAACACGATAAATTAAATCTTTTTAATAATTTTTCGGATAAAATCTTATAATTGTTTATATAAAAATAAACAGAAAAGATATATTTTTACTTCATAAAGAGCGCGACATCAGCATTTCATGTACCCAGGTATAGATGATTATATTGGCAGTAATTATTCTAAAAGCCTAATAACAAATAACATAGGTTAATGTTGAATATATTATTTAATTATTACTTTATGAAGTATTTTAGCTTGAGATAATTTTGAACATGATGTGTCGTATAATTTTGCCCCTCATTAACGCTGGTAAAAATGGCCAAGCAAAAGTCTTTGTTTTTAAGCCGGAAAAAATTTGGGTCAGGTAAAAACCAAAAAATTACCATCTATATTTTAGGTAATTGAAGTTAATTATAGAAATCATGATAAAATTGCTAAAAGTACAAAAACTGATTAAGTTTGACTATTTGATGTAATTGTGTGTATATTAGATTCAGCATTTTCTTGATTTCTATCAAATTGGAAAGTGGTCTGAGAATATACCATTACTTGAAGTTTCCTCCAAGATTGAATAATGGAGACAGAACTCTGAACACAAAACTTTCATAACCCAGTAGGTTTTTTTCACTGTTCTCAAAAATTGCAACTAAAGCGGTTGCCTTTATGTACATATATTTGAGAATACTGGAAAGGGGGAAAAGAAGCACGAAGAACAAAATTAATGATTGATAAGAATGATAAGATAAAAAAAGAATGATTGAACATTATCTTTAAATTGTGGGTTCACTGATGGTAAGTGAAGGTGCTCATTTCATTCCAAGATAGACAATACTTCAGCTTCTTGTGTTCAGGTAAGTGAAACTTTGGTTCTTTGGGCACAGTCGGATGCTTCATTGACCTTCACCAAACACAAAACAAACAATTTATACGGCCCTTAATAAATGAAAATGCTTCATTGAAAACTGCAAATGACTCAAGTTGATTAAAGAGAAGCTGAACTCACCAGAGTGTATTATCAACAAGAAATGATTATGCAGAAAGTCATAAATTCAAAGCATTTTCAATGGATTCTTTATTCTAAAAGATCATTCCATAAAAAGAATCTCTAATAGATTCTCTATTTTTAAAATTTAGAAAAAAGTACATCTAGAGCATTATTTAACTCTTTACATTTCAGTATAATGCATTTCAACTTTTTATGCATGTTCTATGTTTCTTTAAAATATTTTTCTCATTTTTCATAATAAAATCATTTATTTTTTTTCTTTTGATAAATATTAATTTATATGAGATAAAGTAAAATGAAGAGTAAAATATAAAGAGTCCTTGAACTTCCAAAAAAATTTTAACCTTTATATTTAAAAATATTTTTTATTTTATTAAAAATACTCTTTAAAATAAAAAATATTGTTGGAAATACTCTTACAAAAATGACTGAAATTAAGACAGATTTTTAAAATTTTTTATAAACTGTTTTTGTAAGAGTATAACATTTTTTTTTTCAAACATAGTGACAAAACGGATAAAAAATGATTGATATCATCATTAACACCTTCTAGAGTGGCTACATGTTAACAATTCATTGTAATCTTAGGAACAAGAATCTACATATCATTTAGAAGCACAAAAGTTCCTGACACAGCTAGTAAGGCAACAATTTTCCACTATTACATCCAATTATAAGCATAATTATATCCGTGATATATACTTGAATGAATAAAAAATGCTTGCTGGGAAAAAACAAACAAAAAAGATAAAACTTTACCTTCTTGGAATGAAGGGCCTGTCAAAATAGGGCATGGGCTGTGCTTTTGGAATGAGCTCCTTTCTCAATCTGCGTATTTCTTCCTCTTCCGCCAACTACAGGAGAAAATATAAGTGAATATTTTAAGCAAAGCATAGTTAAAAGCATCAACTCAATACCATATTTTAATCAATTTATTCATTTACCTTTTGCTGCCTCTCTCTTTCCATCTTATATTGCTCAATAAAGCTTAGCTTCTCAGCTACCTGATAGAAAACAAATTGTCAACTAAGGTTTGTGAAGAAGCCAGGATAAACAATTACTTAATATAATTTAAATCAATCATAAGAGTTCTTGATTCGACATAAGAGATTTTTGAACTCTTTATACATCCAAACTTTATTTGAAATACTAGCAATTAAACCATAAAGTGAAAGGGGCATGGGTAGAAATCATAATAGAATATTCGTTTAAAGAATTATTGAAATAGTTAAGATACTACCTGCTGGTCAAACTCAGCACGCTCCACTGCCCGATTATCGCTGTGGAGCTTAAGGTCCATAGGCCTGGTGCTCTCTTTTATTGGAGGTTTGATTAGAAACTGAAATTACAAATACCAATCTGAAGTTAACCATGAATACAAAAATATGATGAAAATGTTTGCATGTTTCTACATAAAATAAAAGATAATCACTGCAATTTGTGCACTTCCATATGAGATACATAAGCTCCTCAAAACATGATTAGCATAGCATTTGGAAGAAAAAGTTTCAGTCTTTTCCTTCATTTTTAGTTATAAAATAAAATCCAGAGCCACATGTTCATTTCATTTATTTTTAGCAGTTGACAAACTTACTTCTGGCTCATCCGTTGTCCATGGAAGACCTTGTGCAATAGGAATCCGCTGCTTCTCCTCTTCAATCATCATTTCCTGTAACTTTTTCATGAATTCCTCCTCTTTTACTCTTCCCCTTTGCTACAATGAGAAACAAACACCACAGTTTACAATGAAATACATCACAAAACAAGGTTAATAATTCATACATCAACGTGATCATCTCATTGTAGAATATATATGTACCTCTGTCCTCAGCTTAAATGGCTTTTGGCTCGTGATTTTCAGTTGCTTTTTCTTCCATCTTCGGCCATCCATTGTTCCAGATGACTCAGAGCTCTAATATACAAACAAAATGACACGAATTCAACATTTGAAAGACCAATAGTACACATACAATCATTGTATTGAAAGGAGAAAAAGTCTTACATTTCTTCGGCTTCGCCGACCTCCATTAGAAATCCTGCTAGAAATGCTGTAAAATTGCAAAATCTAAGTACTAAAAATATAAAAACAAGTTGTCAATCAAATGTAGGATTCGAAAATTAATTCGGTGATCATCACTAACCTGCCTTGACTGCTATCCCATGATGAGGAAACAAAGAGCCTTGGATCCAATCCTAGATTCTCAGAAGTCAGAAACAAGTCCGAAGGACATAACGTTAAAGAAGAATCCTGCGTATCGGGCACATTGGGAGGCTGAAATTCAGTCAATGAAAATGAACAACTAGTCTGAATCTCAGGCAATTTAGGCTTCTGCAATCCAGGCAGTGCCCACTGCATTGCTTTCTTCTTCTCCTCAATCTCCTCCTCTTCCTTTTTATCAGATTCCTTCGGATCCGGTATAGAAAGTAACCTTTCAAAAGCCTGAACCAGATGCATCACTTTTCCAGATTCAGGTACGCTATTTCTTGCCGCTTCAAGTAGCCTATTTCTTCTTCTCTTAATTGTAGAAACCCCCATTCCACCTGATTTCTCACCCCCATTCAAAGTTTGATTATCCGAACCACACACATCTTCGATCTCACCCTCTTGAGCCATAAATCCCTTCTCTATCTCCACCTCTTCAGCATTTTCAGCTCCGGATTCACTGGGCTTCTCCATATCCAGTTCGTCTTTCTCATCCCGATTCTTGAGGAACTCCTCTTGTGAAGCTCTTAATGTTTCATAGGCCACGCACAAACACTTGTTTACATTACCCCCAAATCTCTGCTTGCATTTGCATTCTACTGTTGAATTGGAGTTCACTTTCTCCTTTTTTGAATTCTTCTTTGCCACCACGAACTTTCTTCCCCTAATCTTGTTTCTAGGAGAGTAAGGAACAGCATTCAGATTGATAACTGGTTTCTTTGCCGCTGATTTTTGAGATTTTGCAGATTTGGTCAGTGGGGAAGGGCTTGAATAGGTTATATTAGGGTTTGAATTCTCAGAGGTTTTGGAGATTTCTGGATTCTTGCATTGAAACCCATGAGAATCTTTGATGGGAGTAATTGATTTTGAACTCTTGGTGCTTGAATCCATTGATATAACCCAAAACAGAAGAGAAACAGAACACAAAAGAACCGCCGGAGAAAGAAGAAGAGGTTCGGTATGTTTGATGAGAAAATGCAAGTATAGGAAGAATTAGGCTTTGATTGATCTTACAGAGATTGAGAGAACAACGAATGAGGAACAGATGAAGAAAAAAAAAGAACGTTTTGGACGCTCTTTGTAACGGCTAGTTTCGCTGGTGGTGGGGTTCTCATTCGTTCTAGTCCGTGAAGCGTTGGATTAACTTTTGATTTTTTGTGAGGCTTTTGACCGTTGGATTGGATAACATTGTAATTAGCAACCGTTATGAGATGGATCAATTCCATGATAATTCGGAATTTCTCGTATATAAATGATATCATATGGTTTTCATTTTTCATTTCATTTCATTTTTTTTATTTTATAGAGATTGGATATTCAATGGGTCAAAATTAAATAATAAAATATAAACATAAATATTTTAATAATAAATTTCAATATCATGTTTTCACTAATTACAATTATTTTTTTCAAATTTTCATAAGTTAGTAATATTTTATAACAGTTTAGTAAGAAATATGGTCAAAAATATCATTTTCAATATAAAAAATCAAACATCCTATTATTTTTTTAATTATTATTTAAGGAAATGTCAAAAATTAAGTCGGTTTCATAAAATTATTAGTTGAAATAATTTTTCAATATGGGTACGGATTAAAAATTGGAATTAGAGAGAAATTATTGGATAAACTAGGTTTACCACATCATATATAGACCATTTCAATTACACAATAACATTCATTTAATTATTTTATTCGCATTGATTGATATGGAACATACATATTATTGTGTAATTTGATTTATTTATAGATAACATGGTAAATTCGGTTTATCTAAGAATTTTTCAAAATTAGAAAAAAAATTATCTATTTAATACAATAATACGTGTCTAACTATTAATGCACAAGTTATTTGTTAGAATTTGCTTAGCCAAATAGTTTACCTCCATAAAAAATTGAAAGTTAGACCAAAAAAAAAAAAAAACATCAATAGAGTAAAATTATAATATATATATATATATATATGTATGAAAATAGGAGGGTGGATAAGTAAATTTATAAAAAAGTCAATCTGATTGTATTAATTAATTGAATTAATTTATTTATTTATTAGAAGTTTAATTTTATTACGAATATGTAACTATAAAAAAATTAAAATTGAATTTTGTATGTTTAATTCTTAACATCTCCGAGAATTTCAACAAAACAACCAACTATTTTAAGTTTTTTTAGATGTTAATTTACATTTAAGAGTTTCTTATATTTGAGATGTTCTATTATGTTCAACAGTACATGGCTTTACAAGTTTTATGTTTCGTTCAATTCGATTTTTATTGTTAAAATTATCAATTAATTTATTCCGCTAATTTAATTCGACTGAAAATCAAACCGATGGAAAACTCACCTAACTAAATTATATACTCGTTTATATAATAATAACTCTAAACTAAATTACAACTATGTACATAATATATAACATGAATTTCAAAATACTAAGTACAATTCTAATAAATTTTTTGAAAAATTATAATTGTTTAATGATTTTTATATAGTTCAGTGAGAATCAAATATATAATTAACAATCATTAGTATTTAAATTAAATAACTTAATTATATGATAATTAAAAGTAACTAAAATTAATTTGATTATAGAATTATTGTCATTATTATTATTATTAAAAATCATGTGCAGTACGTGAAAGATTGAGAATAAGATGAAAAACAAAATAATTATAACATATTTACTACTTTTATTTTATTTATAATTATTTATAATGGATAAATTAGTATAATTCGGAGGAGCGGATAAAATTACTTTAAAATACTTACTATTTCTATTTTATATATAACTTTTGATAATGAACAAATTAGTAATCTTTATGAGTTATAATGCGAGAAATAGAAATAGAGAGATATAGACAAATTTTCTAAAAAATTAACTTAATTGTATTAGTTAATTAAATAAATTATATCATTTAAGAATTTGATTATTAGTAAATAGTATTAATAATTTATTAATTAGAAATTCAATTCTCCTATAACGAGAGATGGTAAAATTTGACATTATATGATAATATTGTATAAATACTATATATTTATAAAAATAAGACGATTAATAAATAATAAATTAGATTTTATTGAATCTCTGGACACAAATTACATTTTGTTTATTTACTGTAATAATTTTTGGATAATAATCTCAATATAAAATATAAATTATTTGTATACTTATATAATTATTTAATAATTAGATAACTAATATTAAAAAAAATTATTTAATAAAAAATATTAGGAAGATATGATAAAAAAAATAATAATTGACAAGATAAATAAATTAACAACTATAATAGATAAGGTAATTAATGAATTAGATAATCTGATATGATTTTTTTATATATAGTACAATAGGAAAACAGACGAAATTACTGTATAAGACTTATTACCTCTATTTTATATATAACTCTTAATAATGGACAAATTAACAATTTAAAAAATATGCAAAATGACAGTAAAATATTTAATATCTCTATTTTGTATATAACTTTTAATAATGAATAAATTAGTAATTATAATATGGATTCAATATCTAATAATTCATATGACGCACATGAATGATTTTCTCAATTTTTAAATAAATCATAACATATATAAAAATGAGAATAGAAAGACAAACAAAATAACTGTAAAATATTTATAACTTCTATTTCATATATAATTTTTAATAATGAACAAATTTTCATGTGCGTCATATGTATTATTAGATATTGAATCCGTATTATAATTACTAATTTATTCATTATTAAGAGTTATATATAAAATAGATATATTAAGTATTTTACTGTCATTTTGTATATCCTTCGATAATGAATAGATAGATAAGCAAAATGACTGTAAAATATTTATAACTTCTATTTTATATATAATTTTTAATAATAAATAAATTAGTAATCTGATAAAATTCGAGATAAACATGCACTCATATAATTCAATATTGAATTCGTTATTAATTATTATTTTAATTTTATTAATTTATTTTATCTTTATCATAATATATATATATATATATCAGTGGATGAATCGACTCAATTACACATGGTACAGCCATGCCAATGTAGCTAACGCGAATTGGTACATTTCAACACGTAAAATTCCGAAGAAAAAAAAAATCATTGAACCACAATTATTTAAAAACATTGCGTATTATATATAAGCAGTGATGTAACGTTTAATTATAAAATGAATTTTCTGTAATAATGATGTAGCACCTAATCACTTGAGGAGGATATTTATGTTTATATGTTACATAAATTAAAGTTGAGAAACATTATCAGTACAAATTAAAATTGGAAGATAGTATTGTACATTAATGCTAAGTCAGAGCAATATATACATATTTAATATAAATAAACCAACCTCTTTAGTCCACAAAAACTTTCAATATCAATTAAGTTTTTAGAAATCAAAATTTAAGACCTATTCATTTGCATATTTTGACACTGTATTTACTTGAAATTTGGCTCAATCATCGGATAAATTAATTATATCGACGGTACTCAAATTTTTTACGAAACAACTAAATATTTCAACTTTAATTAATCTGTAATCGAAAATAAATTTGTAACATAAAAATTTAAAATTTTTCAAATTTTGTAATTGTTTCTCTTTATCTCATCCCCTTCTAATCGCCGGACATATTCCAGACGATGATCTAGTAGAGGTCAAAGTTGTGAAAGTTGCTATGGGAACGAATATGGTTGCTGGGAGAGTGAGAAATTTGACAGAAAAAGTGTTTGGTTGGTGAAAAAATGAGAAATGAGAGATGAATTTTTGAGAAGAGTGAGAAAATAATTAGGAGGAAAGTAAGGTGAAAATTTTTGATAAGATGAAATTTATGTGTGTAAAATTATAAAATGAGGTAGAAATAGCACGCCAGCAATCTATTAGCCCAGTTAACTAACTTGGATAAAGGAGTTTTTATGTTAAGAAAATAAGAATAAATGAGTTTTCTGATATAAATTAAAATAAAAATATTGAATTGTTACTAGTTGAAAATTTAAAATACCATAGATGTAATTTATCCACAGTAATCAAATACATAAATAATATATAATTTCATTTTTTTTTTATTTCTTACTTTCCACTGAAATTTTCTGCCATCATTATCAGAAAACTTTTTTAGCAATTATTATTTTCATTCATCTTCCTGCCAAATATATAGCTTCAAACACACTAAACATTCCCCGAGTCCTCAAGCAAATAAAAGTGCTTGGTTTTGAAGTTTTCCCCTTAAGTTGATACCAATAAATTATACTATATATTTTTTTGTTTAATTTTTTTGTTATTTCACATTGAAATTCTTTGCTTATACACATTGGAATTTTTATTTATTTGTTTATATGAGATTTCAATAATTGGATGTTATGCATATACAAGAATAACCTAATGATAGACTTATATTTCAATTTAAGCTAGGTCTAAAATTCGAATATCTTTTCCCCCAATTGTATAAAAAATAATTGAATGTTGTCTTGTTATGCATAGTTACCAAAACCAGACCAGTCCAGTCAGTTCAACCGAAAAAATAGAAATTAGGTCTCAGGCTGATCAGTTTTAGCTAAGAAAACTGGAGGGTCTTAAGCCTGTCCCAAGAATCGGCAAACCAACCAGTTCAACTGTGAACCTGTTGATCTGGTCGGATTTGATTGGTTTTTTCGATTTGGTGAATTGAAAATTCACTCAAAAATATCACTTTTTAAGCAAGATGTGAGTTGAACTCAAGTCTTTAAATATAATTTTCAAATTTTTATCATCAAACCACTCGTTATATGTGGTTAAAACAATCATTTTTTTTATATTAGTTTCATTTACAAATGAACTTATCTATATTTACATAATATTAACTATTTATAAAATTATTCACATTATTGAAAAAAAAATTATATAAAATCAATAATTAGTTTTTTATATTTTTATTATGAAAATAAGACTATGACAAATAAATAATTCTTGAAAATATATGATGTGTTAGAATTATAAATATTTATTATCAATACATGACTATGTATTACATTATCAATAATTCAATATATAAATATCCATATATATTTAATAAATTGAATTTACATATTTGTATTTATATTACTAATATATATCATGATAAAATTATCATATAAATTATTTTAAAATTATTTATTATATGAATGTATGTTGATTTTTTACAAATTATTATTTATTATAATTTTTTAATAATAAATAATATATAGATAAATAAATTATATTATTTTTTAAAGTAATATATATAAAATATTGATATTATTATACTTAAAAATGTTTAGAAATATATTTATATATTAATTTGAATTTCAATATTTAATATTTTGAATGTATTATTGTGTATGAAATATGTTTAATTTAAATAATTTTTATATTTTACTAGAATTTAATATAAACCGGTTCAATCTATGTTCAACCTTAAATTTGTGATCTGTTGCCTTTTTCTCCATTTATTGACCAAGCCAATTTTTACAACCTCCATGCTATGTGTATTTAACTTAAAATCCATGGATGCTATGTGTATTTAAAATCCATGAATTTTAAGAATTTCATCATTTGATTTGACTATAAAATTCATAAATTGATGATATAATTACCAATTTTATCTATGAATTTTATACTTATATTTGGTTTAATGACCACAATCTATAAATTTAACAATTAATTTTCAATTTTACCTTTTATTAAATATTAATAATTTATTTTTAATTAAGCATATTATAATCAAATCCATTATATAATTAAAAATTTTAAAAATAAAATTTGTTATTTTAAGAGTTGAAAAATGAAAAAATAAAGTTATTATACGTTATAATATTTAATCACATTGCTAAAAAATACTTTTATTAATAATTTAATGCTTATTAATACTATATAATAATAATAACAATAATAATAATAATAATAATAATAATAAAAATAAAGTAATTAGTTGAAATTAAAAGAAAAATAATTCTTGGTTTTTTATAATTAAAGATATTTTTGGAATATTATTAATTTATAAGAGAAAATTTTGGAATAAAAAAAATCTAGAAAGTGGAAAATCAAATCCTTTAAAAATCAAATTTTGAAAAATTTAAAATTATTTCTTTCAAATAGGATGTTAGTATACTAGTGATTGGTTGAATTTGGATCAGATAATTTTAGATTTTCATCATTTTTTAATCAAATTAATTGGACTGATTATCGGGGAACTCTTCTTTCAAAAATTAAATTGAAATGTTTTTTTAAATTCAGATTGATCTATTTAAATTTTATTAAATTTCAATTTGAATCGATTTTTTTCTAAACGAATTCTGATTGGATTAAAAATTATCAGACATAAAGTATTTAATTTTCTGATATGAAGGAAATTGGTAATTCAATGTCAAAAAATATATCTAATTAAATGGTAGATTTTGTTTGACATATACCATATGTGGACTGCTCTTTAATTTGTTTATTTTTCTTAAATTGTCCATTTGATTGGTGTTGAGTTATATTTATTTCATGAATTCACATCTTAAATTTAAAAATTAATATATTGTGCCATAATTTACTGATTTGATAGTTAATTTACATTCCAATTATTACGTCAATAAATTATAATATTATATTTCGTTTTTAAAATTTTTGAAATGACAATATGATAAAAAAAAAAAAGCTTTTAAAAGATAATTTAGACAAAAAAAAACTGATTACGAGAACAATATAAAAAAAATAAAATAAAAAATAGAGGGATTGGATATGTATTCTCAAATTTTGATAGAGGCTTGGACGGATCATGGTCGTATTGTGTCTTGATATATTTATAACACGATAAAGTCAATATGAACACGATACAATAAACTATTCGTGTCTAAAATTTGAATACGAACATGATCTACTTAATATCGAATTAACACAATCAACCTATAAAATTAGTATAACACAATTTATTTTATGTGTATATAAGTTATAACGTGTCAAATTAAACATGTCAATATGATACGAAACAAATTATTAATGGATTAGACATGTTTTTTATATTAGCAGATTAATCCAAATACAACATAATAATTTTCTATCTTTATCAAATTAACACAATTATGATACAAATACGATAAACCTCAACCTGTTACCGTATTGTGTTGATTGTTAGTACCCTAAATTTTGAAGAACATGCCAACAAACTACCAAATATAAGTATCATAAGAAAGAAAATAAATTAAAAAAAAAAGGAAAAAACAGCTGGACTGCCAGCAAAATCCGAGGAGCTTCACCGTTACGGATCGATGGCTTTACAGATAATCGCCCATTGGAATCGCTTGTGTTACTAAAACGCGTGGAATAAACAAGGGGTTTACAATTATATACGGTACGAGGGTATTCTTGTAAATTCACACATTTGAGTGCAGAACATTTCCCGTGTTTACCATTCAACCCATTTGTATTCTCCAAGTTTTCCATCCACTAGCCACCAGCCACCCTCGAAAGCTACCCATCAACTGTAACATTTTGGTAATTTAGAAACAGTGGAGGGGCAGATCTCGGATTCCCGCTGTGTATATAAACCCATCCCCTCCTCTCCTCTCCTCTCTTAAACCGAACGAAGCAAAACTCATTTTTATTCAATCTCTCTCTTTTGTCTCGATTTTCTCCGGTGGAACGGTACAGATTCTGACCCCAAACTTGTTTCGATGAGTTGAATTTTGTTTTTAATGCTTGAAATTGATCTAGTACTCATTGAATCGCAGTTTCTAAATTCTAGATCCGTTTATTTCATTTACTGCGTTGTTAGCTTATTGAATTGTGTATGTTGACGTACAAATTCTAGTAAACGAATTCTCAAATTTGAAAGAACTTAAAAAAAAAAAATTTGTCGTTTAAGATTTGATCTGATACTCATTTTGTTACCAGTTTGCAAAATCGAGATTTGATTCTGTCAATTACTGCTTCGTCTGGGAATTTTTTTTTTTTTATATTTGGTTAATTTTGTCTCAGGTTGTGGAGTTTTGAGAAAGGAAAATGGTGAAGATTTGCTGCATTGGAGCTGGGTATGTTGGTGGGCCTACAATGGCGGTTATTGCAGTCAAGTGCCCAGCCATTGAAGTGGCTGTTGTTGATATCTCTATTCCTAGGATCAATGCGTGGAACAGTGATCAACTGCCCATCTATGAGCCTGGCCTTGATGATGTGGTGAAGCAGTGCCGAGGGAAGAACTTGTTCTTCAGCACTGATGTGGAGAAGCATGTATCAGAAGCTGACATAGTCTTTGTTTCTGTCAACACACCTACCAAAACTCGTGGATTGGGAGCTGGTAAAGCTGCAGATCTGACGTACTGGGAGAGTGCTGCACGTATGATTGCTGATGTATCTAAGTCTAACAAAATTGTTGTTGAGAAATCAACTGTCCCAGTTAAAACAGCAGAGGCAATTGAGAAAATTTTGACCCACAACAGCAAGGGGATCAAATTCCAGATCCTATCTAACCCTGAGTTCCTTGCAGAGGGAACTGCAATTACTGATCTGGTTAAACCGGATAGGGTTCTTATTGGAGGGAGGGAAACCCCAGAAGGCCAAGAAGCCATCCAAGCATTGAAGAATGTTTATGCTCAGTGGGTACCTGAAGATCGCATCCTGACCACTAACCTTTGGTCTGCTGAGCTGTCCAAGCTCGCTGCGAATGCCTTCTTGGCCCAGAGAATCTCTTCTGTTAATGCTATGTCAGCTCTCTGCGAGGCAACTGGGGCCGATGTTACCCAGGTGTCTTATGCTGTTGGCAAGGACACCAGAATTGGTCCCAAGTTCTTAAATGCTAGTGTTGGTTTTGGAGGGTCCTGCTTCCAAAAAGACATTTTGAATCTAGTATACATCTGCGAATGCAATGGCCTTCCAGAGGTGGCAGAGTATTGGAAACAAGTCATTAAGATCAATGATTATCAGAAGAATCGATTTGTAAACCGTGTTGTTTCCTCTATGTTTAATACAGTTTCTAACAAGAAGATTGCCATTTTGGGGTTTGCTTTCAAGAAGGATACTGGTGACACAAGGGAGACCCCAGCCATTGATGTGTGCAAGGGACTGTTGGGAGATAAGGCCCGTTTGAGCATCTATGATCCACAGGTCACTGAAGACCAAATTCAGAGGGACCTCACCATGAACAAGTTTGATTGGGATCATCCGCTCCATCTCCAGCCTATGAGTCCCAGCACGGTTAAGCAAGTGAGTGTAGTTTGGGATGCCTATGAAGCAACAAAAGATGCTCATGGTCTTTGCATCTTGACAGAGTGGGATGAGTTCAAGACTCTTGATTACAGGAGGATATATGATAACATGCAGAAACCAGCATTCATTTATGATGGAAGGAACGTTGTTAACGTGGATCAATTGAGGGAAATCGGTTTCATTGTGTACTCAATTGGTAAGCCGTTGGATCTATGGCTTAAGGACATGCCTGCTGTAGCTTAAAATAGAGACTAATTGGTTTTGCTCATGTTTAGGGATCTAGTGGTCAATAATTGGACACTAGCGATTTTATTCTTTACTATTTTTTTGGGTATCGTTGTTTGTTGCTTTCCCTACAGTATCTATTTGGGTCATCTGGCATTATCCGCGGTGAAAATAAGAGGTTCTATGTTTTGCACTCTTGCTTTTGCCCTTACCTTATACAGCATTTGCTACTTGTCTTTAGAACACTTGATTCAACTTGATTTCTATATTATTATGTACTATGATAATTAGAAGAATGATAAATTCCAGAAATTCTGTCTTCAATTCTAAATTTGTTCTTGATTCCTTGAATGTCAACATAACACAATTTTGTATTCTTTTATGAATTTTCAACAACAGTAGATAGAGGAAACTCATAGAAAATAAGGTTATGTTGGGCATGTTCTTCACAGAGTTGACAAAAGTAACTATGAAAACTTTGCTCCTCCCAAATATTAGTGACTTTGTACAAACTGGAATGCCCATATCCATAGTGTCTACAGAAGAAATTCTGCAGCGGATTGTCTGGCAACTGATGAACATATATATATATATATAGCTTGAAATCTTGATGGTCACTTTATGTCGTAGACATTATGATCATACATATTTGACTTGGTTTGATATATCAAGGAATTCAGTAGGCAATCGGTATCAAATTTGTGAAATCGTTGAAAATAGTTTAAGCGAATGGTAAACAATTAGGCCGACCCACGATGTTTTAGTCGAGGAGCATATTGATGAACTATTTGATTTCTCAAGAAAGATGAACTTTTGTGATGTATAAATTGAAAATTCAAGAACTTGGATTTGGTAGAATTGGGTTTTTCTTATTGAAATTGGGATGTGGAATAATGGAGCAGTTAGTGCTGGAGTTGGGGAGAAAGGAGAATGGGAAAGAAAGAGTTTAAAGCCTTTTGGATGTCAGGAACGATAAAGTTTGAAGTTGGTTTGAACAACAAGAAGCTGTTTCCTGCCACAAATTTTGGAATTTGGGGGCAAAGATGTTAGTAAATTAAGTCATCCAGAGCAGGGTCAATTGATGAAGCACAAGTTTAACTTATGTGGTGGTAGATCTCCATGATTAATTTCATTTGTATTCGTTAAACTTTACTCTAATTGCCATAAAAGTACAAAATTTTTTTTCGCCTCCAAAAAAAATTTACTCATTTCACTAAAGTTATTTTTAGCTATTTTTTAGATATGAATAACTGATAAATTGACGTAGCAGCTAACATATTAGTGAAAATCTAAAATAACAGCTGATATATGACTATAAATTGATTGTAAGTTATTTTCGTAAAACAAAAATATAGTTAAATAATTTTTTTATTAAAAAAATTTTTTTAATTTTATTGTAATAAAAATGAAATTTAATGACTATAAATAAATTTAATTCCATAATTATCATGAGACCATAGAATTTGAGCGTCAAGTCTAAACTGGCCGCATTTGCATGCTTCACCCATGGCTTTTAATGGCAATTTGAGATGACTTTATGCAATTGTAGTCCGTTCTGGCGTCCGCAGTCCCCACGATCCCATACTCGAATCCTTCACAACTCTGTCTCGGCAATTAATTAATAGTCTAAATATTTAAGCAAATATAACCAAAAAGAAAAAAAAATTCAATTAAGGAATTGCTTTAGTTAACTATCATTAAGCATTGACCTACATTTTTATATTTGAAATTAGAGAATAATTTTCATGAATCTGATAAGAATTTCACTGTAATTTCCCTTTTTTAAAAAAATTTGTTAAAAGATAAAGACTGATATAAATAGAATTACCCTAAATTAAAGTTTTTTACATTACTAAAGAAAAACATTACATTGTTTCAAGAAAAAAATATATATGTATTACATTTTACAATTTTTCATTGTTCACCCAATTGAGAAGCATTTTCTGACCAATTGATAATTACTAAAGAAGGATTTACTGTTAATTAAGGTGTAATTTGATTTGTATTCTCACAAAAGGTCTCGAGATTCAAATTACTTTTCCACCGTTCATTAATATTAGTAAAATTTTAATATTCTTACCATGTATATAAAGAAATAATTATTCTTATATAGTGCATGATCTATTTAATTTTTTAATAAATTAAAAAAAAGGAAAAAAGACGGCTTTACTCGTTTTGCCGTAATACATATTTTCTCCACGTTCAAAAAAAGATCCAATCACTATTCTCCACGTTTTGAAAGACCTTAACCCAATATTGGACTCCTTTTCTAATATGTCATCATCAAGATCCCAGAATCATTTGGTGGCAATTCGAGTAATTTTCACAAGATTCTTTCCCTTTTTGGTAATTCTCTGTCTCCATTGAGCGCCCAGAGGCCAAAGTTTCTGTCCTTGGATCACCGAACACACCCTTGAAATTTCCTATAAAATTGCCTTAACTTTACCCGTTTCTTCGATCCTAAAAATCTTCAATTCCATTTCTCTGAAATTCTTCAGAAATCTGTCTCCTTTCTTCAATTCAATCTTCGTTTCTTTCGATTCGCTTTCTTTTCTATTCATTGATCCTAAAATTATCACTCGCCGTCCTCCCGATTCATTTCTAGGGTTAGGGTTTTGAGTTATTTTATAATTTTGCTATTCATAAGGGGTTTTGTTCGATCTTCAAATCTAAGCGTGTATATTGGTCGGTTTTAGCGTCAATTTTTCTGGGTCATTCGAAATTTTAAAGATTTTTTAAATTCGAAATTCTATTTTTCTCTTCGTTTTTTCGGTTTGTCTGCACGAAGTAACATCTGATTCTCTTTTCGTTATTCTTTCAATTGTATACAAAATTAGGGATCTATAAGATTTTTTATTGGCTGTTGAATCTGTATAATCATTGAATCCGTGTCGGTCTATCAATCCCTTTGATGTTAGCAATTTTCCATCTGCTATTATTCAGGTAAGTTCAAACTCTTCTAGCTAACTCATGCACTGTCATCATTGTTATTTTTATTTTGTCCTATGTGATTCTAATACATGTTAACTACTATAGTATTTAGACTTGCTTGAGGTCCTGTATGCATGAATTAAATAGAAAATGAAAAGATATATATAATAATAGTTCTAATGAAAGTTTGTTCATGAAGGTAAAAATTAGTATTGACTTTGCAAAATGTAGTATATACAATGCTAATGGAATGCACACTAGATTATCAGTGAAGTATATGTTAGGTTTTTTTTTTTTTCCGTATATGTTAGTTTCTTTTTGTTTAATTTCTTACGAAGCTATTCAAGCAAGTACGTTTATGAAGCCCCATTCGTTGCTAGAGCCAAATTAGATGCTGATTGTCTTTTGTTGAACTGACCAGAATTTGGGGAACTGGACTGCTTTTTTATGCCCTCTATGTAAATATATGTTTCTTGAAATTATTCTTAAGTTTTAGTTGTTTTGTGCAATTTGTCCATTTTATGTGAACCTCATTTGCTGCTTAGACTTCTCTCTGCAAATATGATCTGTTGAATACGATTTTTGCAGGTTAAAAAAATGATTAACAAGCGACCTTTTATTGATGATGATTCTTATGAAGTTGCTTGTAAGCTCCCTAGACATATGGAACACATTGATCATCTTGCTTCATTAGTCCCTGTGGATGCTGCTCATCATAATCCTATGATTTCAGGTAATGCATTGTTGGCCTACGCCCTTATAATCTGGAGAATTGTTTTTTGCTCAACAAATAAAGCGTATTGACATTGTTTTACTAATTTTGCAACATTTTTTTTTTGTTATGCATGAACTGTATTTCTTCAAATGATTTAACGTGGCTTATTTTGATCACTTGATATTGAAAAGGCATTCTCAATGCAGTTCATAAATTCAATAGTAGATATATTGTGGACTATTTAACGATGACATGTTGATTTTCTAAGACTTTTTGCAATTCAATTAAAGTTGAAGTTTTTCTGTAATCTGTAGTATCTTTGAGCAAAAAGTTAGGTGTTGGGCTTCAAAATGTTTTCAATCTCTGATTCTCAGAATTCATTTTAATGGATTTTTCTTGACAACCACAGTTTATATCATTGTAGTTCACATTTGTTGGCAGTGAATTTGTATTGCGCCAATATGTCATATTATGTCATCAGATTTTTGCTAATTTGCTAATAAAATTCTGTTCTTAGAGATCTTGCATGCAGAAACAACTAAAATTTAAGTTTTCCCTAACATCTGCATGGGTTCCATCATTGCATATGGTTTAATAATTGCTATTTAGTCATCTAGTTTATATAATTGATTTTTTTTCCCTTTTGGTTATGAAGAAGGGGATTGCAGTCTTGGTAAGTTTCAAGATTTTGGTAGGCCTTCAGATGATCCGCAATTTTCAAATGCGATCAACAGCTTCGAAAGGGGTCCTTCTGGCAGCTTCCCCCACTTCTTGTGGATCGGCAATGGAATTCCTGAGGTAAAAAATCTCTCATTTTCCCCGGAGTACCTTCTTGATCATGGACACCAGCTAAGGGCTGTGATTCAACTGGATGAGGTCTTCTCATCTATTGACTATCCTTTGCAAAAGCAAGTTTCTATTGGGCCTGAGCATCAAGCTTTCATTCCAGAGTGGGAGGGTCCAAATGCCCCTTCTTATCAGCTTGATAAGTCTAATTCTCAAGTTGCACTTGGACAATCATCTGGCCCTGATTCTGTAGTTGATGATGATTATGAGCAGAGGCTGATGGGCACTTGTATTGTTCCTATGTCTGAATTGGAAGTTTCTGCAACTTATTGTACTGAATGTACCAAAACTGACTGTATCTGTCATGATCAGGGTTCTATTGGATGTGTGAGGCAACATGTCATGGAAGCTAGGCAGAAACTCAGGGAGAACTTTGGGGAGGAGATATTTGAGGGGCTGGGTTTTAATGATATGGGAGAAGATGTTGCAAGGAAATGGACTGAAGAGGAAGAGCAAGTCTTCCATGATGTGGTCCTATCAAACCCTGTATCATTGGGCAGGAACTTTTGGGAATATCTGCCAGTAGCATTTCCTTCCCGAACAAGAAGGGAGTTGGTCAGTTATTATTTCAATGTATTTATGCTTCGGAAACGTTCTGAGCAGAATAGGTTTGACCCACTAAACATTGATAGTGATAATGATGAGTGGGAGAGAAGTGAATCTGGAATGGCAGATGATGATGAAGATTCTGCAGTGGAATCTTTTAATGAACAAGATGATCTTGCTTGTTATCAGGAGGACCTTGTAGAGGATTGCAAGCAACAGATTGACAACGAGGATGAAACTGGTGCTATCAAAGAGAGTACTGATGATGATGTTCGGCGAGCTGCAACTGATGAGGAATACGAGGGAGATATTGATGATATTTCAGTGGTGCATGGTGATGCTGGCTTTAAACTTTTCAAAGGGATTTCCAGCAATAGTGATGATTCATGCACATCATCCGAGTATCAGCAAGACAATGCTGATTGTTGTGGTCCACATGATATGGCATCTGGTGGAAAACACACCAGTCAAGAGTGATACAATTTCGAGGATCACTCTCTTGATGGCTGGAAAAAGGATGCTAGGGATATTTATAATTTCCCTGCAGTGGGCTGGGTTTTACTATATGTTTAGGAGTTTTCTTACCTTCCAAGTTTGTACAAGAGGATCACTGAGAGAAGGATAAAAAGAATGCTGGCTGGAATATGATATTGGTCACGGTGAATTGTCACCGTTATTGTATCCTCCAAATTAAATTTGCCAATATGCCCTAGGATTAAATCTGCAGCCTCTCAGGGATCGGGTTATAGAAATAAGAAAGATTCAAGGATTGACAGCTTGTCAATCTTACCCTTAGCTTGCAAATTTTGGAAAGTCGAGGTATTCAGGGTTTAAGGTAGTTATATCGACGGTGGTTGATTTCCACTAGCGAGCCAAAAGAACTATTGCGGAAATTTGCCAAGCTGCTGGGTTCAAATGTGTGTATCATCACTTGTATACTGCTTTTCTCTTGTTAAGATCAGTCTCCGGGAAGTAGCCTGACCTGTGTACATCTTGCCAAGATGATCACTCTACTGTCAACTCCAAAGGTCATCCATGACTGGCATGGAGTTGAATCTCAAACGATTTTTTATTTTTATCTTTTTCCCATCTCCTCTTTTACATTGTTACCTCATTTGTTGATGATGTTATCGTACTAATTAATATTCGTAGTGTTCTACTATTGTTTTGGTAGTACTCTTCTCGAACTCAGTGAAATGATGAGGTGAAGCCAATGTAAAAGGTTGGAAGCGACAATAAGATTTTGTTCTATTAGCTCTCACCTTACAGGAAATCAGGAAAATATTCAACTTCAAAGGATAAAATGAAATGCAGAAAATTAAAAAATTTATAATCATGTGTTCAATGTGGTTTGCCAACAGAAGTTAATTTAGTTATTTCCGTTAAATAAATTCTTAAAAGAGATTAATAAATAAAACAAAAATTAAAAATTGTATAGTGTAAAATCATTGACCGATTTCATCAATTCAATTGTACACAGAAACACAACTCAACAACTGTGATGCATCCAGGAATGGCATTTGAATAAACCAATGCCAATGTCCTCATAATTGTGAGAACCCAATCATTTGGATCTGATCCATGTTGGCCACCCTGTTTATATACTTAATAAACTCCTCTTTACCATTAAAAAAAACAAAGAAAATCCAATCTACAACCTTAATAACAGAGGGAAAAAAATGAAATGAAATCAAAGATTCTTTTTTTATGGTTTGCTACCTATTTAGTGGCGGAGCCACGTTTACTTTAGGCTTAAATTTTTAAAATATATATAATTGTATATAAATTTATATTATTTTTTAAAAAAAATATTATAAGCTTATTTTTACACATTAAACTTATATTTCTATCTCTTTATCCATTTTATATTGATTTCTAGTTCTTTGTCCTTCTAATTTAAAGGATTTGACTCCACCACTGTAACCTACTATATATGGGTAAGAGAAAGATACCAAACGTGAGACATTTTATCGGAGCTTCATATGCGACTATCAAACCCAATACTTTATTGGAGCTCCCATATGCTACTAGGACAGAAGTTATGGACGAATCAAGAATTTGTTAAACAAAGGATTAGTGACTCAATGATCAAACTACCAATTGTCATGAGTCATGATTAATGAGGACAAGATATGTTGAACAAAGTTTAGGCCATGCTTTGGTAGTTACATTGAAATTAAATGGAACTTTCCTGTTTATGTTAATGTTACTGTTTCAGCCACTTATAAATTTGGCTTTTATACCAATCGAGATCCTAAGATGGCACAATCCTGGCCATTGGATGAAATATTGTGTCTAAGTACACTAAAGCAGCGTAAAGGTGCCGGGACATAGCGTCCCAATGGCGCTAAGAGCTTTAGTTTTTTCTGTAATGTCTCAATTTCGAGACTTCATAACAACTAAAAAATCAGCATAAAGGTGTCACGAATACAAAATAATTTATATAATATTTTTTAATAAACTTAATATATATAAATTTGGTTTATATAAATTTTTTTTTGCATGTTAATAAAAGAAAATTGACTAAAAATAGAGGGTGAGTGAAAAAAAAAAAAGATATAAAAGTATTACCATTTATGTAATTAAGTGGTGATTGTAAATTGTAGATCCCACTGCCACATCAGTAAAATTTTAACAATACTTTCAAATACATTTTATCCATGCAATTCATATCAATTTCAATTTGCATAGCCCGATTAATATTTTAATATATTATATTCATTATTAATGATTATAATGATTATAAAATAATAAAAATGGGAGCCACATAAATTTTTTACTCATTTAAAATTCTCTCTATTCTTTCAATATTTGCAAATAGGAATGACAATTTTAGTCTGATCCGCGGTGCCTCACCCTGACCTGAACGGAGTGAATTTTTTCTTCTATTTTATGTCTTGTCCCGACTCCAAAATTTTTTTTATCGGAGACCGGGTGGAGACGGTATATACATCCTCTGCTTAAATAATTTTATTTATATTTATATATTTTATATATATTCATACATATAATATTATATATTTTTTAACATAATTAATAAATTTAAAAATAAGAATATAATATTAATTTAAAATAAAAAATATTTTTTATTTAAAAAATTATATAATTAACTAATTAATTAAAATAATAAAAATAAAAAATAATGTTAAATATTGAAATATATATATATATATATATATATATATAAATCGAGAATCGGATTGGGATTGGACCTCTCTGTCTCCATCGGATATGGGGATGGGAATCAAAAAAAATTTTCTGTTGAGGATAGAGCGGGGGTTTCGAGAACGGAGAAATTTGCCTCAAACTCACCTTGTTACCATTTCTATTTGCAAATTTTCAAAGTTAAAAGCTATCACCACATTTATGCAATTGCATTTACAACTACCACATAAGATTTTGTAATTTCATTTGAAAGCCAATAAAAATGCTCTAAGGCATATTTCGTCTCCTCCTGTATTTGACACATTTTGATATTTTACCCCTTTTTTTTTTTTTTGTCAATCTTATCACTCTTATCTTTTTTTTTTTTTCATTTTACTTTATGTTCAATTTGTAAAATTGAATATATAGTCTATTGATGTTGATATAATACTATTAATTAAATTAAATATTTTTTTGTCACGTCAGTATTAGTATTTTTATAAATTTTTAAGAGAAAAGGATAGACAAAAAAAAATAATTACGAATGACAAAATAAATTAAAATAAATAAAAATTAAAAAGACAAAATGTACCAAATATGCTTTCTGGAAATAATAATAATAATAATAATAATAATAATAACAACATGGATTGAAAAGGGCACCCGGAGCTCTAGAAAATTACTTCTACCGCAAGCAATTATCAACCAAAATGTGATATTTCTTTTTGTTTAAGAAAATAAAAAATAGAAGAAAATCACCAATAAAATTACACATTTTGTGCAGTTCCAGAAATATCCTATTTGGAGAACTAAAATCAATTCAAGCGAGTAGAGCTTTTTGTATATGTATGTAAGCAAGTGAAGTCTACTTCAGTAACTTGGCTTCCATGCAAGGATTTCTTCCCCATTAACTTCCAGCTTAGAGAGAAAGAAGTCTCTCTCTCTCTGGGCCTATTCTTGCTCAAAATGATCAAAGTTTCAGTCACTTTCTCGTCGCAATTGCAATTGCATTTACTTCAAATACCCACTTGAGAAACAGAGTAATAGCACAGGGAACGCTATGTGTAGGGTTTTTCTTAGTGAATTTAGATCTTCTTTTCGTCCTTCAGGATCATCATAAACCATACGGTTTCTTCTTATTTCACTTCAAAAGCTAAGGGAATCATAATTTGTGTCTGACATTTTGATCTTTTTGATCTGGGTCCTCATTGATATTCATCCTCTGTTTCTTGAATTTTCTTATGTTTGTTCCCCTGGAATCTGGCAGAAAAGACTGGCTCGTTGACTGGAAAATCTGAGGTTTTTGTTATTTTTGTGATCTGGGTCGCTTTGTTTCGTTTCATCTGGGTTGGTGAAATACATCAAATGGAGCAAGAGCATGAAAAGGAGCATGTGTGCAAGTTGTGCAACAAGAGTTTCTTGAGCGGGAGAATCTTGGGTGGTCACATGAGGAATCATTTAGGTAGAAGTTCAGCTAAAGGAAAGGTGAAACTTGAAAGCAGCGATATGGGAATTGAAGGTTATGGCCTAAGAGAAAACCCCAAAAAATCTTGGAAATCTTCAGGCTTGAATCACAACGATAGTGTCAGATTTCAAGAAAATGCTAAATGCCGAATTTGTGGCAAACAATTTGAATCATCAAGATCTCTTCATGGCCACATGAGGCATCACTCAGTGCAAGAAAGGAATGGAATTCGCTGCAAAGAATGTGGAAAAGGGTTCCGGACTCTGAGATCACTCACTGGTCACATGAGGCTGCATTCTGGGAAGCAAAAGGTCTCTAGAGAATCAAGGCCTAATTTGGTTGCAATAGCTTTATCAGATACTGAGACTGTGAGTCTTGTACGAAAGAAGAGATCGAATCGAATGAGGTATAAGGTTACTCCTAATTCTTCTTTTTCTAGCTTGAATGGATCTGTATCTGGTTTTGAAATTGAGCAAGAAGTGGAAGAGGTGGCTATGTGTTTGATGATGCTCTCCAGAGGTGTATGTCGATGGAGTTACTCTTTGGATAATGACTCTCTATCGTTTGAAGCTAAATCATTTTATGCAAATGAGCAAAATGGGAGAATTGATGGTGGAGATGCTGTTTTTTATGGTAATGAACTTGCCAAGAAGAAAAAACCAAAAGAGAAGATGCTGGACTGTTGTGCTTCAGATTCAAACAATGAGATCTCTAAATGTAGTGATTGTGATTATGATATGGTGTGTAATCAGGCAAAGAAGATTAAATTGGAAGTTCCCATTGAGAATTTGTACTGTGGAGTTGATTCCAAGAGGTCTAAACTACAAGATGAATCTGAATTTCTATTGCAAGATTATGAGATAGAGGAAGGAATTCATGACATGATGGATAGCAGCCACAATGAATCAGAAGCAAGCCAGAATTTTGCAGAAGTTGAATTTGATGTTGCTGGTTTCGGATACCTGAAATGTCCTCCAAGCAATAATGTTGCTTTTGATGCTTGTGATACTGAAATAAGAAAGAATTCTTTCACTGAGGTTATGTGTTTGATATCGGATTTTGATACTACAGATGACTCCAAGAACAAGAGCAAATTCCAATGTAGGATCTGCAACAAGACATTTCCCACTCATCAAGCACTTGGTGGTCACCAAACATTTCATAGAACACCAAAAAGATCTGTTGCTTTGAAGATTGAACCCTGCCTAGAGGATACCCACACTAGCATTCCACATGAAAAAATTTCTGGCACAAGCGAGCTTATCAAGCTTGAATACATGAAGGATGCAATGGAGAAGGAAGTGAATGGAGTGAGAAGTGCAACAATTTCTCAGCTAAATAAGGGCAAGGAGCATAAATGCCATATTTGCTCAAAGAACTTTGTGTCAGGCCAAGCTTTGGGAGGTCATAAGAAGGCTCATATTCCTAGACTTAAAGAAGAGCCTAATATTGCAGTGAAGCAAGAGGTTCCTGTGATCTGTGATGCAGATGCACTTGGTATTAATTTTTCTGATGTAATCGACTCAGAAGCTAATCACGAAGCTGGGTTCAAGTCATGGTTGGCTGGGGACAGCTACAAGCATGAGTCACTAGTGGATGTTACTCATAACTAAGCAAAGAATGCTCTTCTTAGCTTCTGAAGAGTTTCAAGAAATGGTGGATTCCATCACTGGTTCAAGGATAATCATATCGGTGCAGATCTTCTCTCGCAGCTTGTAGCATTGAAGTTTGAACTGACTTCTCTCACGCTTAACATCTTTATGCCAATATTCTGACATAGATTCATGCATGGTGGCGTTTCGAACAGATATTGTTTTTCTGGTCCTCTTTGCTTTTTTTTTTTTTTTTTTTTTACTAGTATATGTCTAGGGGAAGAGATAAACAGAAACATTAATACTGATGTAGATTGAATTCCCAAGTATTGGCTCTTTGTAACAATTGTTCGAATGTAAACCTAACACATAACTATGGCATTTCATCACAAATTTGCAATCTCATTCATTTTTTCACTCCTTATTTGCAATCAAGTAAAACCCATATTGCATGCACTTGTTTTTTTATTCTCTCTTCTCAACACCATCATAAGCAATCTTCTTATGCTGAGTAGTAGCAAGGTGAAAGAGCCATTGCCTTGACCTTAAAGGCAAATATACAGATTGAAGGTCAAGGCTGCATAGTGAAGAACAAAACAAACAAGCTTGAAGAAGGTAAAGCTATGAGTCCTGTTTAGGCTTAAGGTTGCTTTCATGCAACTGAAAGAAACATTACTTTTACACCAATGCTAATTAGCCTTGACTGATGTTTATGTCACGCTTTCCCTTTACCAGAATCCACAGTTCCTACTTTTACACCAATGCAATACTTGTGATTAATTTTGAATGGCTTAAGTAATACCCAATTCTATGAAAATGTTAATGCTTACATAATAAGAAAAAATATTTGATTTAGTCAATAGTGTCATACCAATAATAAGAAGTCATATGTTTGATTTTACAAATTAAATTGGTGACAAAGTGAATCAAAAATAAAATTTGATTGAGTAAATAGATCAAAAATGACTGCAAACAATTAAATGACAAAAATAAACATCTTCAAGCTGCTTAGTATGACTTAACCCATTAAGAATTATCCAAGCCATGTGCATGGCCTGCCTGACAATTTTGTTTATTTATATTTCTTATTAAGTGGCACAAAACTAACAAACACTGCTCGTTGTGACTCTGTTCAAACAAGTCAAGATCTACTTCTATTCTTTACCTCTGAATGTGACACTATTAAGTTGGAAATTAATTGCAAAAAAAAATGTTAGGGTATTTGAAATTGTTGGGTTAATATTTATAATTTTTTAATTTTATTAATTGATTTAAATAATTTATAAACAGTTTTTTTCAATTTTATTTATAGAAAAACATCTATTTACATATTTTTTAAATTAAAAAAATAATATTTTTTTCCTCTCTTTCTATCACCCACATGAACAAATTATACTCATTTAACAAATATGAATGATATATATTGGTTTTACTAAAACAAATGAGTTTTTAAATAAAAAATACAAACTGAAATCAATAATTCGATTTTTTTTTCTCGCTTTTACTATGTCAGTAATGAAATAAATTTATTACTCATAAAATTTAAATTCTTAATTTCTCGTGATTACTTCAAAAAATAAGGAATAGAATTCAAATTCGTTTCTTTTTTTTTTTTTAAATAATTGAGGATATTTTTATTCAAAATAAAGTTATGATTTATATCCATGTAAAAATTAGCTCGGTTTGATCAGTTCAACTAAAAAAATAGGAAATCAGACCTTAGGCTGGGCGGTTTTTACCTCTAGAATTGGAGGGGAAACAGTCCGGTGAAAAAACCGGCGACCTGCAAGTTCAAAAGAAAAATTCGGGAATTGGACCTGGTTGACTAATTTTTCCGAGTCTTTTTTAATTTTATGAAAAAAATTTAGTTATTAAATTTAGTCAAATCTAGCCAATTCAACTGGTTCAACTGAAAAAATGATTTTAAACTAAATGAGTTAACTACAAACTAGTCAAATTAGTTAAAGTAAATATATTTTTGAAGACTTAACTCACCCGTATTTATAAGATAATATATCATTTTTCTCCTTACTTTTTTCTATTTGGAATTGTTCGCCCTATTTTATATTTATTTTCTTACTTTTTTTTATATTACTTTTCTTTTACAATTTGAAATTTTTGTTGATTGTATTTTCAAGTTATATGTTATATTTACATTTAATAATTAATTAAATATTTAATTATAAAAATATATGAAATATGAATTTTTTTTAAAAAAGAATATGAGACATGTTATATTAGTCTTGTACATTATGAATGACTTCCAACAACTTATTCTATTTTTATTATATATGAAATATATTATGTTTTATTATATATGAGACATGTTATATTTTATGAAAATATTATCTTGACCGGTTAGACTTTAAATCTGTGACATGCTGATTTTTATGATTTATTGACCGAGTCTGATTTTACAATCTTGATTTATATTTAAAAAAAAGAAAAATTATGATTTATAAGTGATTAAAACTATAAAAATACTATCAATAAACTTTAATTTAATAATTTTTTTAATATAAATAAGAGGATTTTATACTGTTTACCCATTTTTTTCTTTTCAACTTTGCCGGCACCGTTTTTATGTTTTCATTCCAATTTTTTTATTTTTATTTTTATCTTTTTTTTTTTTCAAATATCATATTTCACTTTGTATTTAGTACATTTTTATCTAATTAAGATAAAAAAAATAGTCATATTTCATCTGTTAAATATGAATTTAAGAATTTCATTAACTTGTATAGTGATTAATTGTCATTATACATCCATTTATTTATTTTAATCATTGTCTAATTAACTTAATTAGCCAAAAAATATATAAACTTATATTTAAGTAACTTATTTACCAAAATAAATATTGGACAAATATTAATTAAAAAAATAGGTAAATTTGTATTTAATTAACTTAATTAAGGTTATTTACCTTTGGTAAACTTTAGAACAAATATTTGGTAAATCTCGAATAAACTTTTGGTAAACATTAGGTAAACTTTAGATAAATCTTGAGTAATTTTTGGATAAATCTTTTGTAACTTCAACTTTCATTAATCTTCTTGTAAAAATTGAGTAAATTTTGTGTATAATTTGAGTAAAACTTAAATAAATTTTTGATAAACCTTTTGTTACTTTAATTTTCATTTTCATGAATTTGTGTGGTAAAGTTTGGGTAATTCTTAAATAAAATTTGGATAATTCTTAGGTAAACCTTAGTAAATCTTGAGTAAATATTGTATAATTTTAATTTTTATTAATTTTTTGGTAAACATTGGATATAACTGTAATAAATTTTAAGTAAATTTTTAATAAACCTTTCGTAACTTCAATTTCCTTTATTTTTATGGAAAACTTTTTGTAAATCTTGAGTAATCTCTAAATAAATATTATTCAAATTTAATTTTAATTAATTTTCTGGTAAACAATGGATAAATCTTAGGTATAACTTGAATAAATTTTAATGAAATCTTCGAGAAACCTTTTATAACTTCAATTTTCGTTGATTTTGTAAAAACTTTTAATAAATTTTTTATAAACCTTGTTTATCAATATTTTGTTAATAACTTTAATCGCGATCGTATTTTTGAAAAAAACTTTGATGCACTAAGTATTTTTTAAAAAAAAAACTTTAAATAAAAAAATATTTTTGTAAATATTTTCCTGTTTTTTTCTAATTTTTGTAAAATTTTCAATAAATAAACTAATGCTAAAACTCGAAACCTCTGCCATTTTGCCTGATTCATAGGTGACAATACCAAATAAAGTTAAAATTTATAAAGTTTTATAATTTTGTTAAATATGTGGAAAATAATTCACAGGTAAATTTTTAGTTTATCATACTATATATAAAAATATGAATAGATAAATTTATGAAAAAAATCAATATAATTGTATTAATTTTATCATTTAATATTTTAATTTATTAGTAAATAATATTAATAATTTATTAATTATAAGTTCAATTCTATTATAACCACTATTGCAATTATAAATTGAGAAATAATATTACTAAATCGATAAATAATAATTTGTAATAATCACACAACCATCAACAGAGAAATAATATTACTAAACTAATTCTATTAAACTCATATTCGACATTAATAAATTAATAATTTATTCAAGAGAAACATTACATTTAGGGGTATATACAGATCTCGAATCTTTCTGAATTGAACCGAAAAATCAAGAAAAAATATCAAAAACTGAACTATACCGTTGACTTTTTTTACTATAACCGGTTTGAATTGTACCGTTAATTTTAATTTTGATGGATCTAGATCTTTCAGTATTATTCGGACTGAGAACTGTATTAAATTGTACTGAACTGATTTGGAACCGAATTATACCAAAAGAACCGATATTTTAATATTTAAATTTTACTATATATAATAACAAATAAGAATTAAATAATTTATATAGCATTATTTATAACTTTTATAGTTTTATTTTATAAATATAATATAACTTTTAAATTAAAATATATTAAATATATTAATTATTTTATAAAATTAATATAACATTTATAATAGTAATAACTTCTTGAAAAATTCACAAGTTCAAAATAATTTTATGTATTAAAAATTTTATAATAGCAGTATAGAAACTTAAACTTTATAACCTCTGTATAAGTTTTAAATAAGTTTACCATCATATCAATGCACCTACATTTATTATTAAGATGGAAATAAAAAAAAAATTGTAACCTATTACAAGCTATCATTTTTTACTATAATTTTTATCATTAATTATATTTGTTAGCATATATAATTTATTTTCGTATCATATTATAAATTTTAATTATATTAATTATTTAATAAACCAAACTTAAGTGCAATCAATTACAAAGTAACTTAATTTTTAGTAATTAGTAAAATATAATTATATGATAAATCAATAATATATTATATGATTTTTGGTTAAAATTATTGTATTATTTAAACTTAAATAATAATTTATATTATATTATATTATTATTATTATTATATATGATTAATGTACTTAATAAACTTATATATATATATATATTAAAATTAAGTAATCACAATCTTATGTACCTATACTTTATATTTCTGAGTTTATATACCTATTAAATTAAAATTTCAATATTATTATATGCATGTCTGACTATGTATATTATATAATTTTTTATCAAAATAATTATATTATATTAAATTTATAGTAATCTAAATTATATTAATAAATAAATCATATATATAACTAATATACTTAATAAACTTATATATTTATATACTTTATAGTTAATGTACACACTATAATTATAAATATTAAAACTAAATAATCACAAACTTACATACTTATATTTTAAAGTTATATACTTATGAGTTTTTATACCTAATAACTAAATTTTTAAATATTACTATATATATATATATATTACATAAAATTTACATATTAATCTAAATTATGTTAATAAATAATTTATATAATTATAAGTTTATGTTTTTCAAAAAAATTCTTATAAGTTTATATATCTAATAATTTAAATTTTAAATATTACTATATTTATAACTTACTATATATATATATATTATGTTATTTTTTTATCAAAATAATTACATTACATTAAAATTATATACTAATATAAATAATATATATAATTAATAAACTTATATACTGCAATCCATCCATATTAGTATTAATTTTCAAGTTGAACCAGTTTACAATCTTGAGAAAGTTATTAAAAAATTGGGCAGTGTTAAAATTTGACCTGCACCATGTGTTGATAGTCTTTCACATTTAGTCACTAAACCACATTAATTCTTTATATTAATATTATCTTATTAATATATTTATATTACTGATTTCGGTATTTATCTGACAATTATGAGCCGTGTTATTTTCATTATTATTATGTTTTAAAAGAATTTAATCTATAATTCATTAAATAATAATATATTAAATCTACCACATATCAAAATAAAAATATACTATTATTTTGATGAAAAATATATAAATAAATTAAATAATCCTAACATTTATTAAATTATAAATATAAACATTGAGAATACTTTTAAATATGAATATATAATAATTTAAATTATAATAGTTTTACAGTCCATTTGGTATATAGGATTACTTAATTAAGCCATAAAATTAGTCTCTAATCTAATATTTGGTTCAATAAATTATGTATGGCTTAGGAATTCTGAGAGCTTACTAAACTCGTAAGATAAAGCTTAATTAATACTCACATACCTCATGTATTTACTAATCTCTACAATTACAAAAGTAAAAGCCTAAACTAGCCTTACTATTTTATCTTATTTTCAAAATAGCTTTAGTTTTGGATTTCAACTACATATATAAGATAAGATATATTTAAGTAATTTATTTATTTTACAAATTTATCATATTATTTAAACTATCATATCATGTTATTACAAATTTGGAATAGTTAATACTAGGATTAAAATATTTTTACCGAACAAGGACTAACTTTATTAATTATATGGCTTAACGAAACTCAGCATTAACATTAATCATATATCTTAAGCAATTTGTGAACCAAATGGATTATTAGTGAATTAATCAAATAATATAATTAAAATTATTAATAATTTTATTGTAATCTAGTCTAGTATTCAAAAAAATATCCCATATAGAATTTAAAATATTTAAAAAAATTAAAAAATTATGAACATATAAAAGTATATCCTATTAAATTTACCGAACAAGGACTAACTTTATTAATTCTATGGTTTAACGAAACTCAGCATTAACACTAATTATATATCTTAAGCAATCTGCGAACCAAAGGGACTATTAGTGAATTAATCAAATAATTTAATTAAAATTATTAATAATTTTATTGTAATCTAGTCTAGTATTCAAAAAATTTATCCCATATAAAATTTAAAATATTTAAAAAATAAAAAAAAATTATGAACATATAAAAGTACATCCTATTAAATTTAAAATTAAAAAAGTAATTTAAAATTAAAAGACCTAAATATAGAAGCTCATCAAACCCTAAAGCAGCCACCATCTTTTCTCTCTTCTCCACTACCCATACTTCCCTCTTCTCCTCTATTGCACAAACGCAACCGCCCTCTTCTCCACAGCTGCAGTTACCCGCTTGTCCAACTATATCGTTTCTCATCTCTTTTTTATGTCGCCACTCATTGCTCTATCGATAGTCTCTCTTTTAAAAGAGTGTCGTCTCTGTCTACCTTTTCGACTCAAATTAGTCTCGCCTCTGCCTATTTTCTCTTCTACCCTCACAAAATATTTCTTAGGTATTAACCTCTATGATCTTTCCTATACTTTAACCTCAAATGTGTATATATGATTATAATAAGATGGATGAATCTTTAGTCTAGTACTATTTTATAAAAGCTATAAAAAAAATTTTCTCATTGATGTGTAATATGATTTGCAGAAGGTATCTGTTTTTTCATTCATTGTTTTTGTCGCAGGTACTTGTTTCTTTTCTTTTTTTAATTTTTGGAAACTTTATCTTTATTAGTGTATCTTTTTTTTCTTACTAGATACAATTGCTTCAATTTGCATTTGAGGTTATAATAGCCAAGCAAAATGTGAGATTATGTTTTTTATTAATCTAAAAGAGAGAAATAAAAGAACCTTGATATTTTACACTAAATTTGAACTTGTAGGTGCCAGAGAAGCTCTGAGTGTCCCATGTGTTTGAAGCCTATCAATCTGAAGGATCCGGCCAGGTTGGTTTTGGTTGTTGTTTTGATATTTAGGCTATGTTTAGTAAAACTGGCTAATAATCTAACTGTTAACTGATAATTTGGCTTTAATCGGAAAATCTGGTAGCTGATAATCTAACTAATTTAATTAAAAGTATTTGGTAAAATTAGCTGAAAAGATAACTAAAAAATGTAAAATGATATATTAATATTAACGAAAAATATTATATAAAAACAAATTTAAATACATAATATAAATTAATTATATAATATATATACGTATTATATATTATAAAAATTATATTAATATCTCATCTCAATATAATAAACACATCTACCTTTATCATCTATCATTTTATTATTATATATATACATATTAAATAATTTAATAATTATATTATTATTTCAACATGTCATTTTATAGAAAAAGCAAAGGTAAAATAATAATAAACTACTAGTTTTTTTTATGCTAGTTCTACTAGTAAGGGTAATCAAATCTAAATAATTTTGCTTTTACACCGAAGTAAGCTTTGGAAAATATTTTGTCTATTAGATTTGGTTCTAATAAGGTATATGATTAAGGAAAAATAAGATGTTTGCCGAGGGCCATAAATTGCTAATGTGTTAGAGGTTTTTGTTAACTTAACAATTAATTGAGTTAGTATACCGAATTTCCTCATTGTCAATGGCCTACACTTTAATTCTTAGTTCCATACTGTTTTTAACTTTTGTTTAGGTTAGACTTAGTCAAGTTGTGATGATTTATTGCATGCTTTAGTTATATGCATGGTTCGATTAATTTGATTGAGTAAATTGATTGTGCATGGTAGTTGTATAACTAAGTATTATGTATATGCTATTATTTGATTCTACTTTGGATTTTTCTACTAATAGTTTTTTTTTTTTTTTTTGGAGCATTTGATATGAGAAAAATATTGTATAAACTTTAGACACATGCTTAAAAATTGTTTGAAGGTGAGTAGATGCTAGATTCATTGGTATAAAATAGTTTAGTGTATGGTTTTTGGAAACTAGTTGAATTAATTTTTCTCTAGTATTTTAAATTATCCAAATATCGAACTATTTATATTGTATTATTTAACAGTGAAAGAACGGAAGAATTGTACCCAATTTTTGGAACAATTCAGTACGGAGATTTTTTTTCTTTCAATACAATGCAAGACTTGTATTTTTAAATTTCTGAAATTTTAATTGGATTGGACCGGATTGTATACACCCCTAATTATATCAACCAACACTTCTCAATAAACTAGTTTTTTTCTTTGTTTTAAGAAAAAACAACACAGTGAGCAAACAATTTATGATCTCAACTAATCATCAAAGAGATTTGTGTTATGTTTTGTTTCTGCGAGGCTGCTAAGATTTCCAACATTACTGATTTAAATCAGTGATTTACAGATAAAACACACGTACGCGCACAAACACACTCTGTCTCTATCTCACTCAAGAGTATCTTTGCCTATGCTTAAATAAAGAAAAATAACAATTTAATGAAAAGATATTAGGGATACAAGATAAAAAAAAATATAGTAGACAAAATAATTTATATATATAGTAAATAAATTAATAATCACAATAGGTAAAATAATTAATGAACTAGATAATTCACTGTGATTATATATATATATATATATATATTTATATTGTATGATACAATAATCAAATATATAACAACTATTAATATTTATATTAAATGTGGCTTAAAGTAAATAAAATTACTAAACAAGATGATTATTATTATTATTTAATAATGATAAATCTAATTATTAAAAACCACATGCATCTCATGTGAATGATTGAGAATATAGAGACATGCAAAATGATTGTAAAATACTTATTGCATCTATTTTATATATAATTTTTAATCATGGCTAAATTAATAATTTGGAGAGACAGACTAAATGACTGTAACGTAATTACTACATTGATTTTATATATGACTCTTAATAATGGATAAATTCCGATTATATTATTTAATTGAGTTAATTTTGTCATTCAATAATTTAATTTATTAGTGAATGATATTAATAATTCATTAATTAGAAGTCTAATTCTATTAAGACTAGGTAAATATGTTATATATATATTAAATAACTAATATTAAAAAGAAAAAAATATTAGGAATGTACGGTAAAAAAAGATAATAAATGGTTCAGATAATTTGGCGTGGTTTTTTATATATAGCATGATATAAGAATTAAATATAAATATAAAACTAGCTTAATGACGAGTTAAATATTAAGGCCAGTGAATGAAAAACTAGTTTTTTTTTTTATAAATAAGATAAGGAATTTTACAAAAATGCCAAAAAAATGGATACCAATTTGTATTTTTACCAGTGCTCAATGTTTTTTTTTTTTAATTTTACCGAAAACAATTTTCTAAAATTACACTAGCACCTCCTATATACCTTGAGTATATCTCGAGGATACTTTCGACTTAAAATACTTAGCAAAACAAACGATAATATCTTATATACCTTGGTCATACTTTCAGTATGACTTGGGGATATATTGGACCTAAAATAGTTATGTGAACAAAGAATATAAAGTCCAGTATACATTGGATATGCCTTGGATATATCTTGGAAATACCTTAGACCTAAAACAATTGTGAACAAAAAGCAATAAAGTTCGGTATATCTTGTATATATCTTAGAGATACATTAGGTCTAAAACAATTGTGAATAAAAACTATAAAGTCTAGTATACCTTGGGTATATTTTGGATATATTTTGGATGTAAAGTCTGGCATACATTGAGTATATCTTAGAGATATTTCGTTATACCTTTGAATTCCAAGGGAATACCTCGAATATACATAGGGGATATTTTGGGTATACCTTGAAAATTCCTTGAGAATTCTCTAGAAGGAATACTTTGGGAATACTTCAGTATACTTTTAGGAATTGTATGAGAATATCTCTAGTGTATCTTAGGGATACTTTGGTATACCTTGGGTTTAATTGTTCAAATTTTCACTAAAAAAGAACGAGAAGAAAAAAAGATGGTGCAACTTGAGAACTTACTTTGATTAATCACAGTATACCCAAGATAATATAAAACAACTTGAGAACTTACTTTGATTAATCACAAATGTTAATTAATCACAATTGGTCATCATTAATAATTTTCAGCTACAGGAAATTAAGAAATTAATGTAATCTTTTCCATTTTCTCTTCAAATCGCTTCAAATATCTTTTCTCTGTCTTTGTATTTCAAATGTTAGTTTTGTATTTCAAATATTGGTTGTTATTCTCATCTTATTTGTTTCATTCATATTTGTTTCACTTACCTGCATTTTCTTTTGATTTTATGCAAAATGATCTATCGGAGTTTGCGACCGAAGAGCAGTGATTGGGGTAGAAAGATTATTGTGTATTTAAGAACAAAACTTGATCTGACAGTAGACTAAATTGTGAGAGAAAAGCTTCCATAGATTTGAATGAAACAAAATCAAATTTTTTTTTTCAAATCTTGTGTAATAGTGTTGATCCGAATGGGATAAACCCGCAGTCTCTCCGATCATGTTTCTGTTGAGCCATTCTGGTGGGGTTGCACCAAGGAACCATACTAGTCGTTCTTTTATTGCTAACTTCGATGGTGAGGGTAGAGAAGAAAACAAAGTCCCTTGTGGCCATGTCTCTGAAAATGAAAACTTAAAAAATTGGTACAAAAGAAATTATTTTCAGTATGAATGAAAAGAAGAAAAAGTGGAGATATATATGTAAATAAAATAAAAAAATACAATACTGTGTGAAATTTCCCTGATGAGAAAAGGTTTCTAGCTAGAGTTGGGGCAAGATTCTGAAAACCCAAACAGTTGATGGCATGTTAATGGGAATTTTACAAAATTACCTAAAACATGATACATATTTATATTTTAATCACTGCTGAAAGTTCTTTTTCAAATTTATTGAAAATAATTTAAGAATTACAAACAATTCCTAAATTTGACTTCTCGCTGATTTGCATGATATGACCAAATGATAAAAATATTAAATTATGATTGAAATTAAGATGGTGAAATAAAAAGATTATTTTTTTCTATAATGCGATTAAAACCAATAACAATTCCAATTATAGCAAAGAAAATTTAGAAAAATGTGAGGCATGCAAATAATGGTTGCAACTAAATTTACAGTTACAGATTTTTGGAAGCCCAGACGGTATATCTCTGGAATACATTTGATATATCTTGGTTCAATTTTCATAAAAAAAAAACCAAAAGAAAAGGAAGAAGAATATAATTCAATCAAAATTCAAAGTATCACAAATTCTCGAACTAATAGTTTTCAATTCAATGTTGAGTATCGAGTATACATCGAGAATAACTTAGGTATACCTTAACAATTCTCTTGAAAGAATTCTTTGAAAATATTTTGGGTATATCTTAAGAATTTCTTGAAAATACTTAGAAATATCTTGGGGTATACCTTTGGGAATTCCATATAAATACCTTAGGAGAATACCTCGAGTATAACTTAAATTACTTTGAGTATAACTTAGGAATTCTTTGCAAATTCTTTTGAGAGAATTCCCTATGAATACTTTGAATATACCTTGAAAGTAACCTAATAATTTTTCACCAGAAAAAAAAAATCCACAATCAAAACATGCCCAAACCAATTACATAAACAAATGAATCAAATTAGCTTAAGTAAATAATTGAAGAAAAAGTGGGTCATAATTTTGGAAAATTGTATTTGCCAATTCACTGAGCTATGAGTGTATGTAGAAAGTGGAGGAAATCGTGTTTACCAAGTTAGACTTTTGATATGATGCTTTTCATCTTCGAGGATCAAAGAGAAGGAAAACTGCAGTAATGGTGCCAAATTAACAACAACAGTATGACTAAGATAAGGAAGTAGAAAGAATTGAAAGAAAACCTACTTAATTAAAGAAACGATCCAGAGAAATCGGAGATTGAGAAAATGAACGATAAACTGAAGGAGTTTAATGATGACAACAAAGAGCTCATTTTTATTATCGATTTCAATATCGGTACGAATGAAATAATTTTGGATAATAATGAAAATACTGAAAAGGTAAATATGGAAAAAAAAAAAACATACAAATCTCCGTAAAACATGAAATTTCCATGTCTCTTCTCTTATTATTATTATTATTTTTTTTTCAGCAATGAGACTGAAGAAGCTTTACCAAAATCTAATCCCAAAACTCTCTTTAACATCATTCAATTTGCTATAATCCCTTTTGCTTGTGAAAATTCTTTGCATCAAATGCATCCTAACCCTAACCCTTCTGACCCTTACATCTCTTCTCATGTCTCTAACTATTCTCAAAACCCTCAATTACCACTCTCTCATATCTCCTCTGACCCTTCCGCCGCCTCCTGCACCACCGAGCTCAGACCGCCTGGTGTCTACTTCTACCCATCCATCGCATCCTTACCACAACCACAACGCCCTCAAGTTCCTGCCCTGTCTTATGTTCAGACCGATACTGCTGTGTACTATTTTGATCCCAATTTGCAGAATTGGGTTGCTAAGGAGGCCCTTCAGCAATATGGAACCGCTGTTGTAAGTGGTTCGTCTTCTATTACTTTTTTTTTTTTTTGGGAATTATTATTTTGTTTTTTTAAAATTAAATTTCATTTGATTTTTTTTGTGGGGAATGTGGATTTGGAAACATTTTTATTTTCACTGGATTACTGCAGATTCATTCCATCTCAGCACAAATTGAGATTCAGGACTTTAGAAAGTATCAGCCTTGATTGTGATTATGGAAAAATTTACTTCAGGCAATAATAAAGAACCCAAAAGAAAGCTAGTCATGTCTGAAATCTGAGTTATGTGACATTCAAATAAAGATTCTGAGCTGAGACCATTTGGTAACTGAGCTTTATTTGTTCATTTTTTGTAAATATTCTATTTACTGATTCTGCTACCCTTCTGCATCACCTGGCTGCCACATTCCAAGCTTTATGCATTCTTTAATGTCTAGTAGCACTTCCTTCTAGTAAATTTGAATATAGCAGAATTAGCAGCTGAACTGTGTTTTGAGTCTTGACTAATCAGTATTGCAATATCGTAGTCGAGTGGCAGCATTGAAAAAATCTTCTTCTGAAAACTCTATCTTATGCCATTACTTGTCTTCTAGCAACTATTTTCACTAAAATTAGTGATAAGTTGCATTTGGAGCATAGTACTTGTTAAAATATGCTGGTGGATTGTATATTTGAGACACAAAATAATGTACTTATATGATGTTTCACTTAATATGTTCCGTTTTGGTGCAGTAACATTCGGATGCCATATCTTGAAATTTAATGGGCTATTTTGCTCTTTCTTAATTTTAAAGATTTTCTCATTCTAAGCATAGTTTCTAATGAGTACTCCATTTACATATATACTCTGCTTATGTGCACTTCCTTCAGAAAACTTCTAACCCCATATCTCCAGGTTTTAAAGTTAGATTGTGCACCAGCCTCTATGTATCAATGTTAAAAACTTATATTAAAGCAAAATTTGTTTATAGTTCTAAATGGAGGGTGTGCTTGCAATTCTAGTTGACAAGAAAGTTATGGAAATTGCTGCTTCTAAAATATGGACTTAATTGTTTCTCTGTTGTTGGAGCTTTAGGTTTCATATCTTTTGTTTAACATTTTATTTTCTTATGTAATTAAATTGTTGTGAAAGGTTTTCCAATATGAAGATTATTTAAGAGTTGTTAAAGTACATATATATGAATGAACTTTATATGAAATTGGTCTACACATAGGAAGTTACAATATGGAAGACATTAAGAATTAGCGTGGGACAGTTTTTTTAGTAGGTTTAATCTTACACAAACCTACATGTTGTTCAATTTGGAAAAGTAAGGGATTTGGGTTGTAACAGAAGGCAGGAGTAGACCACAAATGATGATGATTGAAGTGGTTAAAGATATTCTCATAAGATTATGAGAGCTACTAAAAAGTCCAGTCAAATTGTTTGTGGGAAGTGATACAAGTTTTATTGTTCCAATGTTCCAGTGTGGTGCATGCCTGTTTTGGTCGTGCACATGTTGAAATTGAGTACTAAATTAGAATTTTGTTCACCTTGAATTTTTGGTCTTAATCCCCTAGTTTCTGTAAATGTTTGTTACTTCTGTCTGTATTTGCATATACAGTTGTAGTATCTGTATTATATTGGTTCATCAGAAAATAATGTCACAGTGTATCTGCAGAGTGTCACAGTACCTCAAAATGGGACAAACCAACTGACTGTTGCACAGCCAGGGTCCACTGCGTGGACTAACTTTACATATCAGCTTCCAGGAAATGACAATTTGAAGAAGCGCCAAAAGAAAACAAAGGTTGTTCAATCTGCATATTGTGAAGTTTGTAAGGTGGATTGTAACAGCAAGGATGTACTTGATCAGCATAAATTGGGAAAGAAACACAAGAAAAACTTGGAGAAATTACAACTGGCTGCTGCTGGGTCCAGTGCTTTATCAGGGTCAGGCAATCCAATTATTGGTCCACAATTAGACCCTAATAATGGTGGACATGGCAACATACAAACGGCTTTGAAGAAAGCAGCCACACCACTACCAGTAGAAGATTTAGAGACGAAGAGAAGAAAAATTGTTGAGAGTGGGGCAGCTCAGGAGGCAGTCAGAGTATGTGCAATTTGTAATGTCGTCTGCAATAGTGAGAGTGTATACAATTTTCATCTTGCTGGACGCAAGCATGCTGCAATGCTGAGGAAACATGTGGGCGGGGTAAGTTTGGTTGCTGCCACCTAAATGTAAATTATATCATAAATTTGGCAAATCAAGCACTTTCTATTCAGTTCAACTCCCACATTCTCCTTCAAAAATGGAGTCGTCTTGCACGAAGTGGGTGCTGTTTTAGAACATATTTTCATCTAGACAAATTCTTGTTTCCTCTGTAGAAAGACGCATTCATGATAGTTGAGGCACTTGGTGTTCATTGAGCTCTCACATTATAGTAAAAAAAATTATTAGGTTCTGAAACACGGATCTCAGAATATATGTTGTTTCTTTCAGACTCTTTTTTGGCCTGATTGGCCTTAATTATCTGAATTTTCACATGTGAATCTCAGGCATTGAAATGGAACCCCTAAATATAGGCTTATTGCCTGTGCCTGTGCCTGTGCCTGTGATATTGGCATATTGCCCGTCCTGGCATTCTTTTAATCATGTCACGGATTAGTCTCTCGTCAATGTATAGCAGTCGTTTTATAATATTAACTAAATTTTGAAATAATACATAAAAAAAATCAAAACATATAAATAAGAATATTATTAATTAAAATAGACAGAGTATAAGTTACAAAAAGATTCATATAATGTCATAACAAAGTTTTCATAAAATTCAAATATTATTAAAATTTTATACTAAAATAACAAACTGATAATTGGATAATCAAAATGTTGATGGAAATTTTGCCAGCAATCAAAGTCTAAATCAAAATTAATAAAAATAAAAAATAGACTGTAAACATTTAACGTAATTAATCAAATCAAATTGGAAAATCAGATTAAATTATAACATGAATTTCGAAACCCGAATTGGAAGGTGTTTAATTTTTAAGCTTAAATTAAGGGACAGAAAAAATAATTAACTGAGAAATTTATGAAATGCATATGTTCCACCCATATATTCGAGTAATAATTGGTGGCTGTACACACTAAGGATTGGCATTATGGCTTTGATGGCCATCATGATAATCACAATTATAAGCTGATTCTACTAATAACTCACTAAGATCAGAAATTACAATGGATTGCAAATTCTGCTTGGAACGCTCGTGAAGGGAAAACTGTGAGATGATTAAAGAAAAATGATTTAGATAAAGGTCGAAAGTTAAATGGCTGAAGGAAGGAGATAAGAACACACGTTTCTTTCACATTACTACCATTCAGAGAAGGCAGAGAACCAGCTAGTTCGGGTGAAACATGAAAATGAGGATAACTGACTTACTAGCGAGGATCAAATTATCAAAGCTGCGAACAAGTTTTTTTGGAAACTCTATAAGAAGAGTAACAATTCATAATGAAGTGGCTGAGTGTATCCCGATGTTAGTGACAAGTGAGTTAAATCAGTGGCTAATACATGATGTGGAGGTCAAGGAGATTCAATCCGCTGTATTTAAATTGGGGACACTTAAAGCACCAGGACCAGATGGATTTGCGGGAGTGTTCTTTCAGAAAAATTGGGATGTTGTTAAGGAGGATGTAGTCACGTTGGTAAGGGGTTTCTTTCAGAATGGGAAGCTTCCAGGCAATCTCAACAAGATAAGCATTTCTTGGGTCCCTAAAACCTTGAGCCCAGATAAGTTTTCGGAGTTCAGGCCGATTAGCTGCAGTAACTTTTTATATAAGGTGGTGGCGAAGACATTGGCTATATGGTTACAACCGTGGCTATCATCTCTCATCACTCCGTATCAGTCAGCTTTTATACCAAGGAGATGTATACAAGATAATATTCTAGTGGCTCACGAAACGGTCCATGGTTTAAACTGTAAAAAATAAGGTAACTTGGGTTTCATGGCGATCAATGTAGATATGCTGAAGGCTTATGACCGAATCAATTGGGATTTTTCTTTTCTTTGTGCTACAAAAGCAGGGCTTCGAGGAAAAATGGATAAATTGGGTGAAGGAGTGTGTCACTACAGTCAGATATTCAGTGAAGATAAATGGGGTGCATTCAAAGTTCTTCACTCGGAAAGAGGCTTAAGGCAGGGAGATCCCTTATCTCCTTACCTCTTTATCCTTGTTTCGGATGTGCTGTCAAAGCTGTTACTTTCTCAGTTTTAAAGAGCCCGGTTAAAAGGGTACAAGATCAGGAGAAGATGTCTAGCTCTAATTCATGTTCTTTTTGCAGATGACACACTTTTATTTGGAGTTGTTACAAGGAAGGAGGCTATTAAAATTATAAAGATTCTTATATGGTATGAGGCTGCGTCAGGTCAAAAAGTCTTATGTTCAGCAAAAATACCTTGGAGGATGCTAAAAGGGTGATTACTCGTATTCTGAACATCAAAGAATCAAATCCTCTTTCAAAGTATCTGGGAGTGTCGATGTTTTGGGAAAGAACAAGATTGAAACTATACGATTCTTTACTTTAGAAGGCTAGCCAGAAATTGCAAGGATGGAAGTCAAAATTGCTGAATCAAGCAGACAAGAAAGTTTTGATCAAATTAGTTGTGCAAGCTCTTCCTACGTTCATCATGGCTGTTTTCAAACTCCCTATAGGGGTCATTAACAAGTGTTAAAAATGAGAAATTTAAGGAAATTAAAAGAAGAAATTTGCAACAAAGCTGCACATGAACAAGGAAATGAAAATCAAAGTGAAAAAAACGAAATCTAGAAAACAGATGAGAGAAAAAATGGCAGCAACAAAAAATGGAAAGCAAATTTTTGGTTGAAATTGATTCATCATTTCCCATAGACTTCAATACATATAGGTTGCTTTTTACAAAAAATATGCAGTCCTATCATAGCAACATATCTGACAAAATATAGTGATAAAATACAAAAGGCTGCCCACACTTTACCACAAATAGAGAAATCAACTCAAACTTACATTTCAGCAAATATATCAGCTAACTAAACTAACCAAAAAGACAACTAAAATACTTGATTTGAACTTAACGTTCTCAAGAAAAGTCTCAAAACTCAACACTCCTCCTTAAGACTTTTCTTAGTAACACCAAGTAAGGCTCTTAGCTTCTCAAATCTCGAAATTTGCAGTGACTTAGTGAATATATCAGCTAGCTGCTCTTCAGATGCGCAATGCTTCAAAGTGACTTCTCCATCCTTAATTGCTTCTCTAATGGCATGAAACTTAACTCTGATGTGTTTTGTTCTTCCATGTTGAACAGGATTTTCAGCAATAGAAATAACAGATTTGTTATCAATTTTCAGTATAGTTGGAGATAATTGCTTGAAATTCAGATCTTCAAGTATTTTTCTAAGCCAAATAGCATAATTGGCAGCCGAGGCAACTGCTACATACTCAGCTTCAGCGGTTGATTGTGCTACGACTTCTTGCTTCTTGGAGCTCCATACAAAAGCACTTGAACCAAATGAGAAGGCATACCCTGAGGTGCTTTTGCTTTCATCAATGCAGCCAGCCTAATCACTATCCACATAGCCAATTAATTCCAAATTTTCTTCATTGCCATACCAAATTCCATAATCCCAAGTTCCTTCAAGTACCTTAGTACTCTTTTAGCTATTGCAAAGTGGACATTGCTAGGAGAAAACATGAATCTTGAAAGAAAACCAATAGCATACATCATATCTGGCCTTGTAGCAGTTAAATTCAACAAACTTCCAACTAAACTTTTGAATTTTGATTGATCTTCCATCTTCTCACCATCATCTTTAGATATCTTCTTGTTTTACGCAAGTGGAGTTTCAACTGATTTGCTATCCTATATCTGAAACCTTTTCAACATATCACATGCATTCTTCTTTTGAGAAATGAAAATTCCATTTTTGCATTGAACAATCTCCATTCCTTGGAAATAATGCATCAATCCCAGGTCTAACATCTCAAACTTATTCTTCATTTCATTCTTAAAAATTTCCGGCTCCTTTAAATCATCCCTAGTTAGCAACAAATCATCAACATATAATGATATTAGAATGCATCTTCCACTTGAGCTGGTTTTGACATACAAAGTGGCCTTATTAAAACTTCTCCTGAAGCCAAAGCTAATTAAATAGGAGTCTATTTTGTTGTACCAAGCCCGTGGTGCCTGTTTCAATCCATAAAGAGCTTTATTAAGGTTATAAACCCAATTTTCATGGCTAGCCACCTTAAAGCCATCAGGTTGTTCAATGAAAATTTCCTCTTCCAATTCTCCATTCAAAAAGGCTGACTTGTCATCCATATGAAATAACTTCCATCCCTTATTGCCAGCTAAGGCAATAATAAGCCTAATGGTATCGTACCTCGCAATAGGAGCAAATGCCTTTCCAAAATCATCTCTGGGCTGTTGTGCAAAGCCCTTAACAACTAATCTTGCTTTGAATTTATGAATGCTAGCATTAGGATTAAACTTTACTCTGTATACTCATTTAACTCCAATAGCTTTCTTATCTTTTGGTCTAGGCATAAGTGTCCATATGTTGTTCTTTTCAATCGTTTCTAGTTCATCCTTCATTGCAGCAACCCAATTAGCTGAAGTAACAACCTCATAAAAATTTATTGGTTCAATTTCAGCATAGTTGCATCTCTCATAAACATCATATAAAGGTCTCACCTTAGTAACATAATCATCGTGGTTTGCTCCACTTCAAGATTATTAATGTTGCTTTTAATTGATGGCAATGAGGATTCAAAATTATATTTATCGTTTGAACCAATGGTGTGACCATATTTACTCTTCATAACTTGTTGTGTTTGGAAATTCCAATGACTGTCTTCATTAACAATGACATTTCTGATAATAAACACCTTTCTATTGTTGATATCAACCACTCTATACCCTTTAGATTTAGTCGCATATCTAACAAAAATCCTTGTAACTGATTTCTCATCCAATTTGCTTCGATTTGCAGCAGGTATGAGTGAAAAACATACCGAACCAAATACTCTTAAGTGTTTAGCAGAAGGTTTAAATCCAGACCAAGCCTCCACAAGAGTTTTCCCACTTATAGCCTTAGTAGGAAGTCTATTTAGGAGGTAGACAGCGGTATTTACTGCCTCTGCCAAAAATTCTTTAGGCAAATTTTTTTCAAAAAGCATGCACTTGGCCATTTCCATCACTGTCCTATTTTTTCTTTCTAAAACCCCGTTCTGTTGAGGTGAATAAGCCACTGAAAATTGATGATCAATCCCATAATCTTCACAAAACAAGTTGAATTCTTTGGAGGTATACTCGTTCCCATTATCAGATCTTAAAGTCTTCATTTTGCATCCACTTTGGTTTTCAACCAAAGCCTTAAATCTTTTGAATGCAGGAAATACTTGATCTTTACTAGTTAAGAAATAAACCCATGACATTCTGTTTAGATCATCAATAAAAAGGAAAAAATATTTACTGCTATTCAAATAAGTTGTTCTCATCGGTCCACAAACATCGGTGTGAACCAATTCCAGCTTTTCCTTAGCCCTCCATGAACTGCTAATTGGGAAAGGTAGCCTATGTTGCTTTCCTTCTTTACATGTAGCACACATATCATTACATAAAGAAATCTGAGGCACATCTCTAACTAAATTTGCCGAATGCATGTAGTTAAGAGACTTGAAATTAAAATGACCAAATCTAAGATGCCATTTAATGCTTTCATCTATTCAAATATTAAATGCATTTTGATCATTCAATGTTGAGTTAAGAGGAAATGCATAATTTTCCATATATATTGCATCCATTTCAACACTATTAGAATCATAAATTATGCAAGAATTTTCAGAGAATGTAAGAGAATACCCATTTTGCACGAGTTGGGCCATACTAAACAAGTTGTAAGATAGAGCATGAACATACAAGACATGTTGAATCTCCTGTGTGTCTCTTTTTATCTTGATTGCAATTGATCCCATTCCTTCAGCTTGAATTGAATCTCCATTTCCCAAAATAACTCTTATTTTGATTGAACTATCAAATGAAGTAAAGAGATTAAAATTACTTGACATGTGACAAGTGCAGCCACTGTCAATAAACCATACCAGGTTATTAGTATGTGCCTCCTTGTGTGAAGCCATAAACATTCTTGCTTCTCTCTTTTGCATTTCTTCAGCAAAGTTAGTTTGCTAATTTGGTGTTGGTTGATTTGAAACTTGATGAGCATGGTGAGGTTGTTGAGCTTGCTTTGCTCTACAAAATTTTTTTGTATGGCCAATTTTATTGCAATGCTTACACTGATATACTGGTTTATTCTTGAACTAACAATCAGATTCAGCATGATTTGTTCTTTTACAAATGCCACATGGTGAATACTTTGCTAGTTTGTCCATCTCCTTGCCTTGATCTATTGCTTTTCCTTTGTTCTTGCAGTCAAATGAAACTTTCTTTTGATTCTTGAAATTACCCTTCTTTCCTTTGTACCTTACTTGAAATGCATTCTCCACCGGTTCCTCATATCTGATGGAAGATCTTTGCTTATGACCTCAGCAATGGTAAGTTTCTTTAGATCTTCAATTGCTGCAATCTTTGCCTCATATTTATCTGTAACACTAATTATAATTTTTTCAACAATTCTCTTATCATTCACAACTTCACCATAGAGCCTCATTTGATTCACAAATTCCATCAACCAAGTAGAGTAATCATTGATTACTTCCTGTTCTTTCATCTTCAACATCTCAAATTCTTTTTTTAAAGTGAGAAGCTTTATTGACCTTACCCTTTCGCTACCTTCAACCTCTTCTTGAAGTTTCTCCCATGCTTCCTTTAGAGATTGGCAAGTCATGATCCTTGAAAATATTGTATCAGTAACAGCTTTATATTTCTTCGCCTTTTCTTCTTCAAATTTTTTGATTTGGGCCATAGTGGGATCTCTACCAAGAGGATGAGGATCTGAATCATCCTCAATTGATTCCCATAAATTCATGGCCTTCAAGTAAGATTTCATTTTCACCATCCATATCTGATAGTTCTCACCATTGAAAATCGGAGGAGCAATAGACGGAAAAGAACTTGAAGCCATTTCCTACACAAATTTGAAATTTTTTTTTTTTTTCAAAATCACGGCCCTTTAAGATTAAGGCTCCGATACCACTATTAAAAATGAGAAATTTAAGGAAATTAAAAGAAGAAATTTGCAGCAAAGCTGCACATGAACAAGGAAATAAAAATCGAAGTGAAAAAAACGAAATCTGGAAAACGGAGGAGAGAAAAAATGGCAGCAGCAAAAAATGGAAAGCAAATTTTTGGTTGAAATTGATTCATCATTTCCCATAGACTTCAATATATACAGGTTGCTTTTTACAAAAAAAATGTGCAGTCCTATCATAGCAATATATACAAAAGGTTGCCCACATTTTACCACAAACAGAGAAGTCAACTCAAACTTACATTTCAGCAAATATATCAACTAACTAAACTAACCAAAATACTTCATTTTGAACTTAATATTCTCAAGAAAAGTCTCAAAACTCAACAAAAAGTTTGAAAAATTAATTAGAGAATTTTGGTGGAACAATTCAAAGGAAAGTAAAGGCATTTGTTGGGTTAAATGGACTGATATGACTTTGAATAAAAGCGATGGAGGGATGGGTTTCATGGAATTGGATTTATTCAACCTAGCCATGCTTGCGAAACAAGGGTGGAGGATGCTTAAGGATTCTGAATCATGGTGGGTAGTTCCCAAATACTGATTTCATACGAGTAAAGAAAGGTAATAGGCCATCTTGGGGTGGAAGTACCGCTGAAGGGCCTAAGGTGGAATGTTGTATCGGGCAATCAAATTTCTATTTGGGAAGATGCTTGGATTCCAGATTTACCACAGATCAAAGTTCAATCGGCAAAACCATCAGGTATACAAGATCTGTTGGTTGCCAATTTAATTGAAGAAAGTCAAGAAAGATGGGATATAGATTTGCTGATGGGTCTGTTTGAGCCGACCGAGGTTGAAGCTATTGAGAAAATTACGATTGGAAGGAAGGGGGCTAGAGATCGACACATCTGGCACCGTGAAAGGGCTGGATCTTACTCGGTCAAATCTGGCTACCGTATTTTGAAGCAGGACAAAGGGATTTTTTAGGATAGATATGACCTTTCTTCTTCCCACTATAAATCCCAAAATTTATATAATTTGGCATCGATATTTATCATATTTTTCTAATATATATTTATATTAGGAAAAAATATTAGATTATATTAAAATAATAAAAAAATGTATTGTTTAACCTCTTAGAAACTATTTAGTTCAACGGTGAAAATATGAATGAGAATAAAAATTAGAATGAAGGAGAATTGAAATGATTGATTTTATCAAGTTGTTTGGTTAATTTTTATTAATAAATGAAAATGAAATTCAACTTATATATATTTGGTTAAATTATAATATTTTTATAAATACATTATTGATCAACAATAAAATAATATAATTTTTATAAAATAACATAAAAGAGATTATATAATTATTTAAATTTAAATTATATATAAATTTTATTTATATAAAATAACTACACTTTTAATTCTATTATTATTAAAAAATAATATTAGTAAAATAATATATTTTTTATAATGTATTCTAATATTAATTAAAAGTATATTGAAAAACTAAAAACTGATTATAATTTATATTTAGTTAATTAGATTTGATTTCTATGAAAATGAAATTTTTATTCTCTAGAGGGGAGAAGGGAATGGGTATTCCCATTGACGAGGGAATTACATTTTCATTTCTATTAATTTTTTTCTAATCAAACATTAACAATGAGAATTAACCATTCCCGTTCATATTCTCACTTTTTTTATTTACGAACCAAACACCTTTTTAGGTTTATCATATATTAGTATTTCCTTAAGATTTGACATATCTATGCTAGTATTCCTAAGCAAAAAAGAATATTGTTTCTTAAGGTTTGACATATTTATATTAGTATTCTTGAGCAAAAAAGAATATTATTTATGACTAAGAAAAATGTTTTAAATTTAACATAATAACTACATAGTTTAATGAAGATAAAATAGAAAATACATTATATAAATTTAAAAGGTTTAATTACAAAAAAATTATGAAATTTGTACTTTGTCACAGTTATATCCAATTCTATTTTCATAACAAATTTAGCATCATTGAATAACACTCTAAATCAAACTGACACTGACATGGATTAATTAATCAAATTCAATATGATAACATATTAAAATGATTAGGCAATCTACGTTAGGTTTAGTTAGATTCTGAATGTAGTTCAATAATACCGTGATTAAATTTGTTACGATAATATAAATTCATATAATTAAATTTAAATTTTAAAAAAATTGGATATAAATGTGACAAAGTATAAAATTCATGATTTTTTATATAATTAAGCCAATTTTAAACCTTAAAAAGTGCTAATACGATATATCAAACTTCATATAATAAATAATATTTTTTATTATTTTTTGCATGAGTCAAACATAAAAACTTTTTTTTTTTGGTGAACCTTTCTACATTAATAATTCTTTGATTAATTGGGGTTCACTATTTAACTGCAGCTTACAATAAACGGTGGTGAAGAAGATGAATTTTATGAAGACGCAGAAGTTATCATTGGCGAAATAATTTTTAAATATTTAGAGTAGAAAATTTTAAGCATATAATTTATTAATAAATATTTATATAGTATGTAGTAGTATTAATAATAATTTAGATATTTTATTATGAAATTTAATAAGAATTAGCAGTCTATCACTAATTATTTGATTAATTTCTTTATCCTATGGTCCAGTTGCTTTGGATTTTTAATTTCAATGTTTTTTATTTTTTTTGTATAAATATATTTTTTTATTTATTAGGAGGTTCAATAGACAGTGACTTACATAATAGAGGATAATTATCTTTTTACATATTCTATCGGTGTTAAATTCCTACTAAGAGCATCTACCATAATGCTCTTTATTTTCAAAAGTATATTTAAGAGATATTTGAAATTAATGTTGAGTATTTTAAAAGTAAATTTTGAATTTTTTTTAATTGAATAATTTTTTTAATATTTTTTAAATTACTCTTTCCAAACTTGCTTTAGAACAAAAAATCTATTTACATACTTCTACCAAAAACAGTTTTCAAAATTAAAATACAAATTTTTTTCCAAAAAACACTTTTTCCAAAACTCAATATTAAATGGGCCCTAAGTAGAATAAAAAATATCTTAAAGTATCTTTAAATATAGAGAGTAAAAAAATTTTACAAATTCAATAAACTTTTCATATTTTTACTTTTTATTTTATTTTATTTTATCCCTTATAAATTAATATTTATTAAAAGAAAAAATAAATTATTTTTTTATAAAGAAAGAGAAAAGTAATATATCAATAAAAAGATAAAATATGTATAAAAAATTGATATGCTTTAAATGAGATATAAAATAGAAAGTGAAATTTAGTTATCAAGATATAGGGAAATAAACTCATTCTCTTAAATTTTAAAAATAGAGTTTATTGAAGATTCTCTAGACAATTCATGAAAATTCTTAACCTGGTTTAGACCATTAAAAATTTGGCAGCAATTCTTCTTCAAGGCACTACATAAAAATTGGAATATTGATATTCCAGCAAAGTATATTTGAGATTTTCTAATATAGTAGATGATAGATAGAAGACTCAAACTCAAGATCTCTTGTGAGAATATCAATTAAATCACCCTTATAAAACAATTAAAAAATATATTTAATATATAAATAAAATACATTACATAATTACTGTTGTAATATTATACTTTTATAATGAGACTATTCCTGTTATATTGGTAGAATGTCACAATTACACTAATTATTAAAGTAAATTTCAAAAATTTAAATTTTTCTTTCTCCAATTATTAAAGTGGTATAAAATAGATTAAAAAAATAATTAATTTTTATAAATAATGGTAAAATGTTAAATATTTTGAAATAAATATTTATTTAGAATCATTTAATATTTTGTCCAAAAGAATCTCCTGCATCTAAAAATTATAAATAAAATATATGAAAAAGGAAAGAAAGTTGAGTGAGATGATGAAATAAGAAGTAAACCATAAGATGTTTAAGGATTTGTTTGGATGGAGGATATGAAAAGATAATTAATGAAATTAATGGAATGGAAGCGAAAGAGAAAGGAACTATATATTGATTACTCTTCCATTATTTGGAAGAAAAATAAAAAGATCACGGTAAACAAAAAATGATAAGTATATAAACTGATAAGAAGAACCTTAGAATTTTTAAAAAAAAATTAAAATTATAAAATAACTTTATTTTATTTTTAAGTCTCTTCCTGTTCAAAACTCAAAAGAAAAAAAAATTCTAGATTTTTTTTTTTCAATTTTTTTCTTTAGTTACCATTTTTTTTAAAGAATGAAGAGCAATTTTTGGTCATTATTAGTCTCAAATCACTCTTCTACATTGTCAATTTATTTCTAATATAAGTGATTATTCAACATATCTATGTTTATATTTTGTTTGTTTTATTTTTCATGATTTTATCGTCTTTTTACGGTATTTGGTTTTATCGTCTTATTATACCATTTTATTTTTGTCTTTTTGTAGTAGCGTTTTTGTGTGTAAGCAATTCAAATTGACAAAGTATTTTCGATCCAACAAATATAACAAATCAAATTATGGTTGTCAGTATATTGCAGAACTGAAATCATATGTATTCTAGTCACTATAATATTACTAAATTTGTAAATTTTGAACCGATTTATTATACTATTAATTTGTAAGCTGTAAATTTTTTTGCTATTTTATTTTCTATAGTTTTTAACGGATTTGTATCGATCAATATATTACTAATTTAAGTCAATAAAATTATTTTTATTGTTTTTTTTTTTTTACCTTCTCAAGCATGGGTAAAGGACGACCTTTACTATTTGATTACTTATCTCACTCTGCCTCCCATTCAAACAAGCACTAAGCAGCTCCATTTGCTTTTTCCTATCTGCTGCTTCAATGGCTTCTATTTGCCATGCCCTCTCTTTCCCTTCACTCTCCAATTCGCCACCTCTTCTCTCTTCCAAATTCTTTCCTCACTCCATTTCCACTGCTCGGACCTTCAAAACCCGATCCACCTCAGGACGGAGTGTTGAAGATGACCCCAAAACCATCGAGCCTATGTGCATCGATAATCTTCACCGTTTCTTTGACCTCAATGTCGGCATTGCAAATGGCACGGCTCTTTCCATGTTAGAGCCGAGGATTTTTTTTTTTCTCTATCTATTGTTAATTGCTTTGGTTTTCGTTATAATTTTCGGTTTCCCTGCTGCAATTTGATGCTCATGAGAACTTGACCCAAAAGGTCAGCACAAAGCTTTCTGTTAGCTCTAATGGCGAAGGTGAACTCATTAGTCTCATCCAAACGTATGTATGATTTCATTCTTTGGTTTGTCCACTCGTTCTCTTTTCTTCTTTTGTTTCTGTTGCATACTGAATAGTTCTATCTAGTTGTATATTGTTTGTAATCTAAAGGTGGAATTTTTGAGTAGTTAATGAGAGGACATTGTAAAGTGTCGAGTATTAATCAGTATACACCTCTAATGTAGTATTTTGTTTCAGTGTAAAATGAAAATTTTGATTGTATGGGATATATTTGTGAAGAGAACTGAGATGGCATGGACGGTATATTGTATCACTTCAACTTTTTCCTTGAAATCCTTGTCTTTTAAAGTATAAGTTTCTTGTTTTTAGTTGATTATATTAATTGAGGCAGTCACAGTTTTACACTGTTAAGGTTCTGGTCATTTCCCATGGAAATATTTATCTTGATGTAAATTGTTAAGAATTTTTTGGTATGGGTTCTTGTCATTTAATTCAATTATCAAAGTTATACCTTTTCATAGAGTCATTTCTGAGATTTTTTCTTCGGTTCCAATGAAGTAAACTGCGTTACCTCAGCATCTTTTGTGCAGTATTCAATCTCATTCTCTTCATGCCTCATATTCCTATGGACTCAATTTTGTTCTGCTTAATTTTTAGGCATATATAAAACAACCACCATCAAGCACCTCAATCTCTGAAAATGATGAGGAGCCAGAATGGGCAGAGTACAAACTAAAGGAAACCTAGATGTTCACTGTGGACAAATATCAACAGGTGAGTTAACATAACACTTACAACTGTTGCAGTTTATATGTTTATAGCCTTGTTTTTTGTGTTTTCCGTGGAATATCCATATTCATTAGTTTGCAGATTGGCTTTCTCCCCAATGAAAGGGCTTTTGCCCTAAGGTATCAGACAGCTGGCATGTCAGAAACTGTGTTAAGTCAAGGAGTGCTGGGAGAAGATGACACTGGAGAAGAATCACCAAGGTGAGTGCTTCTTTCCTTTAGCCATTGTTTTTTGGGGGGGTGAATACATAGATAAAGAAAAATAAAAAGATATTATTATTTTACTATATTCAGGAAGTAAGAAAAATAAGGAGATGAGAGAAAATAATTTTTATTTTTCGATATAATTATAGTTTTTGGATAGATGAAAAATATGTGGAAAGAAAAATAATAAAATATTTTCATTTTATTTTATTCGGAAAATAAAGAGATAAGATGAAATAATTTATATTTTCTATTGTTTATTTTCTCTCTAAAACGAAGAGAAAGTACTAGAGATTAGATAAAAAATATCACTATTACGGAAAAATTTATTTTTTATCATTGATTATAATACTGAAGTATTTAATATAATATAAAATGATATAAAAATATAAAAATATAATATTATAACTTTTTTTTATCTTTAATAATAAATTATCTAAATAAAAAAAATATATTTTATAAATATAACGAAGAAAAATAAAATTAATTTTTTTTCTATGTTCTTTTTTCTGAATAAAAAATTTTCAAACACTACAGAGGGAAAGAAAAATAATAAAAAAAAAATTTTTTTTCCCCTCTTATTTTCTCTCTAATCTATGAAAATTCCCAAGGTGTAACCGCACCTTCCCCAATCCCCATTTTATTTTTCTTTATCATTTATTATTTTCATATTCATTAATAAATAAATAAACTAAAGAAATAAAAAAAAATCTTTCAATTTCTTGTTCTGGCTTTACTAATGTCGATGCAGAGAGAGAAAGTGACCGTATACACACGGTTTTGTTCCTTTGCCGCCATATGCTACGGGGCCTTTTCGATATTAAATTACCGAAATATCCTTTACGAAATATTTTTTAGTTTTTTTTTTCTCTCTCTCTCTCTTTTTTTTTTTAAATTTTTTATTTTTACCAATCCAACGTTTTTCCTTTCTTGATCTTAGATTTTCCAACTTTTTCTCTAAAGGCGGGCTTATTCGGATTGTGTAGGAGAAGGCATAGAGTTTTGCCAGTATGAGAAGAACTCAGTTTAAATTTATTAAAATAAATTTTCTGGCGTTGTCCTGGGGGAGATCCTAGAATATGGTGGGCTGGGGGTTGTGGCACTATGGGACTGGACTCTGGCAGGTTTTTGGACCTAGACTACTGAAGCAGAATGATCTGACTTCATTACCATATGATATTCATATGAACCTTTGAGTTTGGATTTTATATGATGAACAGAAATCTATGTTGCCACTAAGACTAGCGTCATATTTGGTTTTTTCCAATTAGTTTCTTCTAGATTGTTCAATCTAGTACTGTAAAGAAGATTGTAGCTAGCAATTTATCTCCCATTCAAGTTGCCTCTTGAACTTTTCGCTCATTAAGGACAGGACTGAATGGAAGAGCGTGCCATGTCTCTAAATGATTTTTTTTTCCAAATAATTACGCCTGATCCATCTGCCATACTCTGCTTTTCCTATTTTGGTGCAGTAACTCGGCTTGATCTTCACTCTCTCGTGTAAATATTCTCCACTGGCTATTGATGACCTATGCAATTTTGTTCTTTGCCAATAATGTTGACAATAAACTTGAGTTTTCTCTTATTTTCTGGTTTGATACAAATACAGAAAGTATAATTAGCAAACATCAATACACCATGTGCTTGATTACGTGTATGTTACCTTCTCCTTTTACTGTGTAGAAATCTTAAGCTTCCTTCTCGGCGGCCTTCGTTATGTGAGAATTGCTTATATTCTCAAGAGAATAATGGGGGAGCAACAGCTTTTCATATCATGGATCCAAAAGGCATCTTAGAAATGCTTCTTATCTTCCTTGAGGATAGAGGTGATAGGATCGTTTCTCATCCTTCACTTGACAATAACACGGTAAGCTTCATCACTGAATTGGCATTATTAAAGGTCTAAGTATATGGTTCATATGATGACGAGCCTTCATTTATTGGTTGCAGGATAGTGCAAACAGGATCCTACCCTTTCTTGGTAGGTGGAAAGGCCATTCTATAACAAAAAGTAGTGGTGTTTATGGATCAACAATTGCTGAAGCTGATACACTAGCTTTGCTTGAAATGAACGATAAGGGTCGGCTCATTCAGGTAACTGCTGTTAATTGCCATCTTGGGGAAAGGAAATGAGAAGGGAAGGGATTGGAACTGGAAAGTTTGTGAGGATAAAAGGAATGCAATTGGTGCCACTGAAACCTTACTGAAGAAATTTGTGTTCCCACTGAATATATAGTTTATTGGAAATAAGAAATTGATCAGCTATTGAAGATTGGGATCTGAATCCGTTTGTTATTTACACCTACATCTGGTGTAGAAGATGTTACGAGGAATGTGCACTGGACGGGTACCATGACAGACAACCTGGCTACGTTGAAGAATCAATGGTGGATATCAAATGACATTATTACCAGGAGGCATGTACATGGGATGCCCTGCTGACGTTGCAAGGAGTGTTGCAGAATCCAAGTCATTTCATTTAGAGTTTTGCTGGCTTGAGGTTCCTGGCAAGAGACAAAGACTGGTTGGAACTTGTGATGTAGAAGGCTTGGCTGTTTCACCAACTTGTTTTTCTGAAATTAAATTGTGAATTTCCTTTTTCTGCTTTATTTGCGAAACTGCAAGATGAATTCATGTCCTCAAGATGATGTCTCAAATTACTTCTGCAGCTGCATTGTGGTTTCATGAATGCACTTCATTAAGTTTGGTTTATAGAAATAACAGCCTAAAGTAGTTCGTTAAATCGGAAGTCAATCATTAATTTTTGGTTTGATTAACCTCCAATTTCGAATTTTGACTATTAAAAAAATAAATCAATATTTTTGCAAATTACAATTATGGGAATAAGATTAATTTGTAATATTATGAAATAGTTTAATTTTTCCCATACATAAATAACAAATTATGAAGCAGTATCCAAGTTAAAATATAAAATATATAGAAAATTACAATCTTTTATCCATTTACATTATCAAATTAATATAAAACTAAAAATATAAATAAATAAATAAATATATGTACAGAAATGATAATTAAAAAAAATCATTGATTTTTAGAATTGAAAATCAAAATTAAGTCTTTTTTTTTTTTAATTTATTTCGAGGTATGCATTGAGAACTAATATCTCTTTACACTTACCATAAAAATATTAAATTTTAAAAATAGACCCAAAATTTTGAAACTTCTTTATGTATTATTTAATTATTTTCAATTCGATCATTTAAAGACAAATAGCTTTATGAATTTTTTTTTTTTTGAGGTGTCATTGTCGTTTAATTTATAAGGTCATTAAGTAGAAACTAAGATTATTAATATCTCAACTTGCTTATGTGGTCTCCACTATGAACCACACCAATCAACATTCAGGTTGGAGTTGTTATTGGAACCCACGTTTTTAATTTCTGCTGATAACAGCCATCCCTAAATTTATTAGGTGCATGCATATATATATATATGTGAAGAAATTTGTAGGTAGATTAATATAATAATATATATGTATATTATTTATTTTTTTATCGACTAATAATAATAAAATAATAAAATATGTGTAATTTTGTAATTGAATTGATTGAATAGATAAGATTTATTTAAATTTTTTTTTATATTTCAACAAAGAATACTAAAGATATTCTCTTTTTTAAAACATTCTTCAATATTCATAATTTTCTAATTGGTTGGTAAAAAAAGTAAAATTTTTTTAAAAAAAAGATAAAAAATTATAAAATTTTTTTTTATCCTCACTAACCAATTAAAAAATTTATTATTAAAAAGTGTTTGAATAAGAAAAGTATTTTTAGGATTCCTCTTATCATATCGACAATAACCTATCTTATTAATTTCCACCACTTGCACTTAATCACATTTATGTTATATTAATTGCTTCTCATGCAATGCATGTAATCTCTTTGGCTCAAAATCTTATTAAAAAAAAATAAAAGAATATAAAAACGTCAATCTAATTAATTAGATTTCTGATTTTGTGCCTCATCTTTTAATTAAAAAAATGCACGTAAACTCTTTTCTTTTTTTTTTTTCCTAACGGATGTTTGATTCATGAAAAAAATAGAATACAAATAAAAAGAGAATAAGTGATTCATATTGTTAATATTTGGTTAAAAAATAAGTGTAATGGAAATGAAATTTCTCCATAAATGGGAATCACTCATTCTTCTATCTCTCTAGAAAATAAATATTTTATTAACACGAGAAACAAGTCAAACTAGTTAAAATATAGATTATTCTAATTATTATTGACCTTCTACTTATATTTTTACTTAATATATTTTATTATAATTATTTTTAATTTTTCAATATTCTTACTTCTAATTAATGTTAGAAAACATTACGAAAAATATGATTATAATAATATTAATTTATCTTTCGACAATGAAAAAATAAAAAATATAATTATCTTAAATAAATATAGAATATATATTTAATTTGATGATCTTCTCATATTTTATCTTAGAAAAATTTATTGTTGTGATATACAAACTAATGTATTATATGCTAAACCAATCCCCAATTCCCAGAATTTTTTATTTTTTCTTAGTTTATCTCTCATATAGGTTTTTGGCACCGGTTGCCCTCTGAATTTTATTTTTGGTTCAATTTGCTCCATGTGAAATTTAAAAAATATGATAATTTGTCCAACATACTGACATGACAGCTGAAATTACATTAAAAATATAAAATCACATTCTAACTGTCACATTAGCACGAAAAGGCAAACTGTTATGTTTCTAAAATTTTATAGAGGCAAATTGGACTAAAAATTGAATTCAGAATGCAACCGGTACCAAAAACTGATCTGGAAAGCATATTGAAAAAACATGAAAAACTCAGGGCTACAAATGTGTTAAACCTATATTATACAAACATAATAATTTAACCAAACATATACAAATAAAATTTTATTTTCATTCTCATTGTTTAATAAATAAAAATAAACAAAACAACCAGTTAAAATCAATAATTTTCATTACCATTTCTAATATCATTCTCATTATTTACTAATTGGATCTGATTATCATGCCTAGTTGGATAATATTATATTTGTCTTTGTGCATAATAAGGAGCCTTTGGTAGGCGTGGTTAATGATATGAAAATTAAATATGTGGTATAGCTCTAAGTTCATTATCTTTGGCTCTACAATATAAATGAATTAATCAAAGAGTGATAACATCATGGATTCATCATAGTCAGCTGTCTTGAGTGGTGGGGTCTTTTTAATCCAGTTGATATTTTTCACAAATTTTTAGGATAAAATGATTTAATTGTAATAAGATTTTTGCACATTGATACCAAATTTCTTCTTTTTTTTTTATTAAATTAATATTAAATTTTTTTAATTAGTTTCCGATTATGGTATTAAAATTTTTTTTAGTTGATTCACTATATTTGCTGACGTGACTATCGGATTTATTAATATAGTTACCAGATTTGTTGATGTGGATGTCGAAAAAGTTTTGGGTATAATGATTTAAAATTCAACTTCAAAGTTTTGGTACTAATTTAATACACATGTAAAAGTTTTGATACTATAAAATCATTTTACCCTCCTTCCTATCTAGACTCTTATTTAAAAAAAAAAAATTGTAAATAAATGGATTGAAATGGTAGATTGCTTATGTAATTATGTTATCCAATTTCTTCCTTGTAATTTTATCGATTGTTAAGAATTTAATCTTTGTAAATCCATAGTATAATGTTTTAATTTATCTTTTATAATTAAACATTTGAATTTAATTTTTTAATCTATATTCATTTTTAAATTGAATTTTATAGTTTTCTGTTATTGAGTTTAGCTAACTTTATGACAGATTGACATTCTATATAATATAACAATATTAATATGATAGGATTTTGATCAGAAAATTCTGAACTTTCCAGAATTTAACTAATATATTCTAAATCAAAGTTTTTATATTTTAAACATATAAATTTTCATTTTCACATCATTTATTTTTTTGGATGACAAATTTGTATTTTAGCGACGTATTCTCATCATTTAGAGTTGAAAATTTTCGTTGCTAAATATGTGTTTTTTCTATTGAATAGTTTCAGATCAAGCTATGAAAATTAGCGTCGAATTTTCATCATTTAGCAACAAAAAATGTTCGTGCTAAATAATTGTTTTGTAATCAAAGAGAAGTGAAATCTCATATTTGTATATTTAATTTTAAAAAAATGTTAAAATTCCTCAAAATTCAAAGTTTTTTTTAATGAAAAATTCAATATGATATACAATAATGTTCAAGTTCAGATCTTTTGTAATTAAGCAATTATAAAGAATTTCGATTTTTCAATTTACAAAAAAGAAAAATAAAAATAATTGCCAAGAAACAAACAGGAGATGCTTTTTTTTTTTTACCATAATTCATGTTTCATATTCAATTTCCAAAAAGCGATTTTTGAAAAATAATTGTAATTTTTTTTAGTTTTAAAAACTGTTTTTAGAATTAAATAAATAAATATATTTTTAAAAAATATATTTATAAAAAATTAATCAATTAAATAAAAAAATTAAACACCTTGCGAGTAATCTCAATCTCAAACAACTCAACTTGCAACTTGCGTGCGCGATGTGTGATGTTGGAAAGTAGTTGGTGGGTCCAGTCCAGAGTGCCGGTCGCCGAGGGCAACTAAGACAATTGGAAAACTTTTGTCGCTGTCAATTTCACTTTCTTTCAATGAATCTTTTCATAAATATCTTTGATGAAAGTTATTTTGAGTTAAAGTTTTTGTTTTTGTTTTATATTCATATTCATATTCACAATAATAATTTATTATTTTTAATTAAAATATAAAAAATTTATAGGAGGGGGTATGGAAAATATATTCTTCTAGTGAAATTTATTAGTTTATTTAGGTAAGAAAATTCATTTTCGAAAACTCACAATTAAATGATTAATAAATAAAATAAAATTAAAAAAAAAGTTAAATTATATAGGACATTTTGTTTTTTTGGTCACTTTACTTTGTAAAATGTTTTTTAAGTTTTATTTGCCTTTTGAATTTAATTTTTAATTCATATAATTATTACCTATGTATTTAAAAAAAATGTAATCTTACACTTCTTAATACTGATATGTAACATTATTATATATTTTTATTTTTATTTTTTATTAATAAAATTTTCTAAAAAATAAAAGTTAATAAAAGATTAAAAAAATAAAAAAATTGTTAAAGAGACATTTATAATAAGTAAGAAGAAAAAATAACGGAGATTTAGTATTACATTTGAAAAAAATATTTTTTGAATTAATAAAAATAAATAAATAAATACTGTTTTTAAAAATAATTTATAAAAATAATTTATAAAAAATTAAAATAATTAGTTAATTAAAGGAAAAAATTAAAAATATACTTTTAGAATCCTAAACAGAATTCCAAGCACCTCCTCAAGTATTGAGAGAAATAGTGAAGATGCTTGGTCTAAAAGCAATGTTTACATTTCCTTTAGAAAAAATATTTTTCGAAACAAAATTTATATTTTTTAAATTTTAAAAATTATTTTTAATAAAAATAGGTAAATGAATTTTTTTTTAAATAAGATTTAAAAAATTAAAAAAATCAGTCTCCGTTGAATCCAAAAAAATTTAAATCCTGTCTTAGGACTTACGACCCGTAGCAATCTCGAACACCCAAGAAAGAAAGTCATTTATTCAGTCCATTTCTACTGAAATTCAAGACAGCACGAAACTACCGCAAAACCGGATACATGAAAGAGAGAGAAAATGTCTCTAAACAGAAAGCTCTGAAGATTTCTTGTTAGAGACGAAGATTCGGAAGCAGTAAACCATTTCACTCCCACACGCACAAAGAAAACAAGAACAGAGTCTCTCTCTAATGGCAGATAAAGCAACACCAGCAATAGCAGCACCAGCGCGCCCTACAATAACTCTGCCCCCCAGGCCTTTTATGGATTCCGTTTTGACCGGCGAACTCAGCCCTGGTCCCATGACTCTTGTCTCCTCTTTCTTCTCTGATTATTGCCCTGATTCAGATTACCGTTCCTTCTCTCAGCTACTTGCTGGGGCTATGGCTTCTCCAATCGCCAGACCTCCCTTTTTCACTGAAACTTCTTTACCTTCTTCCCTTCCCAAGCAGGATGGGTCGGAGAATAATGCTAATTTGGGGTTTAAGCAGAGTAGACCTGTGAATTTGGTGGCGGCTCATTCTCCATTGTTTACTGTCCCTCCTGGCTTAAGCCCTTCTGGTTTGTTGAACTCGCCTGGGTTTTTTTCTCCTCCTCAGGTAATTGTGTAAATTGGATCTGAAAAATTATGGGTTTGGTTCATGTTTGCCTTTTGGTGTGCTATTTGGTGGTTTTGAAAAATTGAGAGGTTTTACTTTGTGATTAGATGGTATATGTTTTGATTGTTTTATTTTCTGAAATTGGTTATGAGGACTTTGTGGGTTCTATTTCTATTTGATTTGCGATGCTAATTCAACAGTTTTCTTTTCTTTTCATTTTTTTTTCAACTGTAAATATGTAAAAATGTTATCTTGTAATTCCATGGCGTTTGTTGGTAGTTGGTTGATTTTGAGGGTGAGAAGGATTTTACTGTTAACTTGGCTGCTTGTTGTTTATGTTGATTGAGAAAGGGGTGCTTTTTATTTATTGGCCTGAATATGACGCCGCTCCTATGTTATTAGACATGGATTTTATACAATCTAATCCATAATTTGAAAGAAAATCCAACTCTTATGCGTGCTACAAGAAAGAGGAGTTGTCACTTATAAGCTGTGTGGTTTTTGAAGGATAAACTATTTGGATTTTCATTTTATGTGTTTCCATATTCATTTCTGCGCATTCATCGTCTGTAATTGCAAGTTAACCAGGTTGATTATTAACTTGTGGGTCCTGTGTTAGAGCCATTTATGCCTAACGACTGATTTAGACATCACTTATGATTTCTATGTTGTTTCTTAGGTGAAAAAACTTAAATATACTGAGATGTTTAAGAGTTGTCAACCTGAGTAATCATGTCAGCAATGGCGGATGTTAACTCTGAGTTTTGGAGGGCAAAATAAACGTAGTAACAATTCCCAATTTGAAAAAAAAAAAAAATCTAAATAAAACAAGATAATCTTTAACTGCTATTCAATAATTTCAACAAAAAAGAATAAAAAAGAGACAATTTACAAATTAGCAAATAAAATTATCTAATTTAGAGTGCTATTTTACTTTTCTTTTTTTTTTCAAGTTTTTGAAGTCATCAATGATAGAGTCTTAATCAAAAGTTTTATTAATTTTCTTTTCAGTATGAACCATTACATTATCTGTAAGATATTTATCTTCCACTACACTATGTATGTAAATAATTTTCAAAATTTTGGAGGGGCAAATATTAAAATTACATGAAAAATATATATATAATAACTTTTAATTATACTATATATATTTATATATAAGTTTCAAAACTTTGGCTACGCCCTTTCATGAAGCTCTGTCCTTGCATATCAGGCCGATAGAAACTAAAATGTTTTGGTCTAACAGTTTGATTCAAAACCTTGCAATGCTTATGATTTATGTCAGATGAAATATATATATAGTACATAGATGAAACATTCTTTTAGCAAAACCACTTTTAACCATACGATGATTATGGATAACTGATAAGTTAGCTGATTGGTCTTAGTTCAACATAAGTATGCCTATAGACAAACATCTTTCTTGAGATTTCTAATTCTTCCCTGACCTCTAACAAGAAGGAATATATCCTTTACAAAACTCATTATTTAAATTTCATTGAACATTCCTAAACCTTATAAGAGATTACTTTTCTGCCTAACGAAGCCTCGAACAGATACTTTATAGCTGCATTAGTTGTGATGGTGATGTTTGAGAAATGGCTTGAAGCTGGTGGTTAGATATTTCTTCCTTTATCTTTGTGCAGAGTCCCTTTGGAATGTCCCACCAGCAAGCCTTGGCGCAGGTTACGGCTCAAGCTGCTCTAGCTGCCCAATCTCACTTGCACTTGCAAGCTCAGTATCAACCTGCACCGGCTTCACAACAAGCTTCTTTAGAATTATTGACACGCCAGCCATCCTTTACACCAGCTGATGCTTCACAGCAGAAAACACTGCCCTCAACCTCAGAACCTCAAAGTTCCATGGTGGAATCATCAGAACTCTCTCATTCTGATAGGAAACAGCAACCACATGCTGTTGATAAGCCAAGTGACGATGGCTACAACTGGCGCAAATATGGGCAGAAGCCGATTAAGGGTAGTGAGTATCCACGAAGCTATTACAAATGTACGCACCTGAATTGTCCTGTCAAAAAGAAGGTGGAGCGTAGTAGTGATGGCCAAATAACTGAGATCATCTATAAAGGCCTGCACAACCATGAACAGCCTCAACCCAATAAACGTGCAAAAGATAGTAATGACCAAAGTGGAGTTACAGATTCCCAGGCCAAGCCAGAACTTAGTTCCCAGGGTCAAGGTGGTAATGCAAACAAGTCTAATGAAATGATTCCTTCTCATTCATTGCCTGGGGGGGAGCAGAAGTCTACTCAAGGGGATCCCACAGAGCTACCTGAATCAAGTGATAGTGAGGAAGCAGGAGATGGAGCAACAAGAGCAGAAGAAGGAGATGAGGTTGAACCTAACCCAAAAAGAAGGCAAGTTAGGAACCTTTCATTTCATGTAACAATACCTGGATGCTTTTTCTGCCTAATTTTTTGAAAAAAAAAAAAATTTTTAAATTCTTTCCATGGAATGCAGGCATACTGATCTTGGGACATCTGAGGTTGCTTTACCACACAAGACAGTCACAGAACCAAAAATCATTGTTCAAACGAGAAGTGAAGTTGATCTTTTAGATGATGGCTACAGGTGGCGCAAATACGGCCAGAAGGTAGTCAAAGGGAATCCTCATCCAAGGTGATTGTTGCTTTAGTCCCCGATTCCTGCAGTTTTTATGTCTAGGCGGATCTGAGGGATTTTCCTTAACATAATAACTGCTTTGAGAATGTACATCACACCAAATCCCTCTTAATTGCCCTCATTAAAGCACCAAATGGGAGATCAGAATGTCTCTGTTTTCCTACTTTAAAATTTGTTTGTTCGAAAGTGGTTAATTTAGAACATTTGAAGGGAAAAAAGAGTCGCCAAGTGAAGTTTAAGGTTTCGAATGACCTCAGGATTACTGAGGCCTTGTAAACCATTTATGTACAACTACTTTGTTAGCTGATAGCTTGATCAGCGTTAGAAACATTTTACTTTCAAAACCATTCAGAAGCCCTCCTTTTAGAGGCACCATGTGCCATAAAAATTAATGCCCACAATGCGCTTAAGAATTTTGAAATAATTTGACAATATACCTAGGCTTC
>CATIWF010020022.1:0-65358 GCA_949630135.1 Balakata baccata | reverse complement strand
GATGTAAGAGCAGCAGATCACGTGACACTGAAGATGCAAAATTAAATGAAGTGAAAGAAAGATTATGGTAAAAGAGGAGCATGATTGGATTTTGGATTTAGATTTTGGGGTGAGTGTAGAAGATGCCTTGAGATTTATTTTGCATGCTACAGAAACATTTTTCACCATCACGATGAGGATCCAATCACATTAATCATTAATCAGAATAACCGAATCCCATCCATTAGATCTTCTTACTTTCTATATTTGACTTTGATTAACTTGGCGACTTATGTCCATGGGATGATGATCAGAACCCATCAATGGTGAAATAGTCAACACCATATCCACTATATTCCATACATGTGCACCTACCATATCTCTAAATTTTGCTCTAAAGGTAGCACAATTAGGGCATCCGTGCCCTTTTAAGTGGAAAGAAGTTTAAAAGTATATATTCTTTTTGTACGGAAAAATAGGGTTAATTTTATTTTGTATGTATATTAAGAAAAGTAGTCGGTTTAGTTAAATTAATAATTTTTATTTTATATTTTATAAAAATGTTTTTTCATTTATTATTATCTTGAAAATAATGATTTGATTTTTTTAATCCAATACTCAAATTAATATTTATATAAATGTCAATTAATTTCAAAAATTATTTAAAGCAAGTGTTAAAAAAAAATTGACATTTAGATATATTTAGTAAGGATATATAAAAATAAAGATATATTAGTAATTAAACAAAATAACTACACTTTAAAAAAGGAAATCAGTTTATAATTTTAGATAGTAAAAATTACAAAATAAACCTATTTTTTTCAGACGAATGGAGTATAAAAGAAAGAAATATGACTCGTGAACTAAGTTAAATTAAATCTTCAATAGTTATAATGGAAGAATAGAAAAAGTAACTGAGTAATTATTAAACTAAATACTAAATAGTGTTAAAATTAATGCAACTTTTCCCCAAAATTTGTATAGTTTTTTTCTTTAAAAGAAAAAATTTTCTCCAATGTTTGATAAGTAGTTCGATAGATATGTAACATTTTTCAAATTTGTGATGAAGTATTTTATTCTCTTAATTTATTTGTTCGGTATAAATCTAAATTAATATGCAATATTTAAGTTATAAAATACTAAATGATTAAAAATATTTGTCTATCGTGAATTTAATACTATAAGTAAAAAAATTATTAATAATGTAACTTAGAATTAACCCATGTGCCATTGAATTTTAAGGCATAAAACTAGAAAAAGGATTTGGGATTTTTTTTTTTTGGTTTATATATATATACACACACACACTAACAATGTATTTTGCATTGTATCCCACAAAATTGTTAGTGGGCCTCTAGGCTGTGTGAAGTAAAGCGGTTTAGAGTATGGTTTTATTTTGAGGAATTTTCGCACTCCATGATTTTTAATTATTTTTTTTCAATATTACCTACAGTTTTTTTTTTATTTTCATATTTACCAAATTATTTTTTTATCTGCATTCACTTTTTTAATTTTATTTTTTTCTTCTCTTTATTTATTCTTTATTGCGACTTTGTCTCATTTTGGCAGCAGGTATACCAATTTGATTATTCCAGTCATTTCATCTTCTTCGTATTCTTTAAGATCCACCATCGTAGACTTTCTCTTGTTTCCAATCTAGTCCTCTCCGATCTCGTTGTCCTTCTTCCTTCTGTCCCTTCTGCTTCTTCAAATAAGAGAAAAATCACTACAGAGATTCATGATAATGATACAATTATTTGTAGAAGGTATACCAATTTGATTATCCCAATCATTTCATCTTCTTTGTATTCTTTGAGATCCACCATCGTAAACTTTCTCGTGTTTCCAATCTAGTCCTCTCCGATCTTGTTGTCCTTCTCCCTTCTGTCCTTTCTACTTCTTCAAATAAGAGAAAAATCACTACTAAGATTCATGATGATGTTGCAATTATTTGTAGGATTTGGCTTTTGCTCTAAGTTTAATATGTTCGTCAAGTTACTCTAAGAGGAAACTTTGATATTGAGTTTGTTTATTTATTTATTTTTTGTCTATGTTGTTGATTTTTTTTTCATTTTTTATTTTTTTGGTGAAAATCACTAAAATATACTCAAAGTATCTCTAAGGTATTCTCATGGAATTCTCAAAGGTATACCGAAGCATTTCTAAGGTATCCCCAATATATACATAAGGTATACCAAACTTCAGTATACACCTAAAGTATGTCTAAGGTATACCGAATTTTATAATATTTGTTCACAATTATTTTAGGCCCGAAGTATTCCCAAGATATACCAAAGGTAAGCCTAAAATATACTGGACTTTATAAGATTTGTTCACAATTGTTTTAGACATAAAGTATCCCCAAAGTATACCAAATTTTATAGCTTTTGTTCACATAACTATTTTATGTCCAAAGTATCACTAAGATATATCTAATGTATGACTAAGGTATACTAGGAATTATCTTATGTTCTACTAAGTACTTTAAGCCGAAGTTATACCCAGTATATATCAAATGTATACAGAATATGCTAGTGTAATTATAGAAAATATTTTTTAATAAACTTGAAAAAAATATTTTTTAGTAAAATTGAAAAAAGGCATTGATAGAAGAAAAAGTTTTAATTATTTCTCTTTTTTTTTTTTTTTTTGTATTTATGAAAAATTCCCTTTTATTTTCCTAGTAAATCAAAAACAAATTTACATGTAAGTTATTACTTCAGTTTAAAGTTTCAAGCACATAAATAAAAGTATGGGCCAGATAATAATTATGTTAGTTTGATTTTTACATAGCACCTTAATTAACTTGCGATAAATGACAACTTAATTGTAGCGACAAGATAATTAAACGAAAACCACAACAACTAACTAATTTGGAAACATACAATTACACCGTATAAATTAAGTTTCTAACCAACTAAAGATGTCAAGTGTTATTTAAGAATGCGCCGATGAGTTGAGATGAAATTATTCCAACATAACTAAATATGCAGTTACTTTAAATACTCTCGAATAAGTTTTTTGACGCTTTTTAAAATTCTATTTGACACATTCTGGATTAGTTAGATTAAAAGCATTATCAATAATTTTATTAATCTCTTCCTATTAGATTATAAACGATTCACTCTTTATTTTTACTTGTCTTTAAAATTACCTGCACTCCAATAATATTTATTATTTCTCTCTATTTTTATTTTGTAATTATTAATAAAACTATTTAGAAAAAAATGAAAAGAGAAAGTAAGAAATAAGAAAAAAAAAAGAAGAAAGATTATTATGAGTGCTCCTAAATCACTCTTTATTATATTATAAAAAATTCAACTTTCTATTTTAATTTATCTTGAAAATTATGCACAACTATACTTTCTATTTTACTTAATATTCTAAATTTTTTATTAATATAATTTTTATAAAATTAATATAAATTTTTTATTAATACAATTTTATTAAAAAAATAAAATATTGATAAATAATTTTTTATTTCTCTTAATTTTAAGTATAGAAAATATCACAATCAAAATTTGAGTAATGCTAGGTAGCCAGCCTGTGTATCTGCCTGCCATTTGCCTGCTTTTCTACTCTTACATTATTGCCCTTTTCTTTTTTACTTATTTTCTTACTTTCTTACAAATATTCTGTGGTCAAGTAATTTATTTTTTTATTATTTAGTCCTTAATATCTCACTTTTTATTAAAAAAAATTTTCTTTGTTATAGATAATATATTTTATTAGAAACCGTAAACCTTCTAAATTTCAAAATCTAAACCCTATAACTCTAAATCATAAACCCTAAATTTTAAATTCTAAATTTTAAACCCTAAATACTTAATATTTCTTTTTTAATTAAAAAAAAAACCTTCGTTATAGATTATATTTTATGAGAAATATCTCATAAATTAATAGAAATTCACAAAAACATTGACAAAACATTTTTCATAGCGGACAAATGGCAGGCTGCATAATAGGTGGGCTATACAACATTTTTTGTAAAAATTATAAATAAAAAGTTTGATTTTAAGAGACTGTTAGATGACATAAGAGCAACTTCAATAGCCTCTTTATTTCATTATTTACTTATATTTAGAAGTTTTATGTCATTTAAAGAGTGAGATAGAGAGTATTATTAGAAATGCTCTAACAATCTCTTAAAGTCAAACACCTCATAATTTTTAAACGTGACATTCTCTCTCTCTAAACTCAATAGCAACAAATAGATTTTTATCAATTTTTTTATTATTTTTCTTTCATTTTTTTTTCAATAAAATTGCACTAATAAAAAATTTATATTAATAAAAAATTTAGAATAAAGAAACACAATATTTAAAACAAATTAAAATAAATATTTAAATATTTATAATATAATATAGAGTAATTTATGAACATTATCGGAAATATTCTAAAACTCATAAATACAAATTAAAAGTGAATTAAAGAGGTTGTTGTAATGCATTTAAGAATTAATTTTTACTCTTATATTAGAAGAAAGCGTACATCTCCTCAAATAATTTAAAGAAAAAAATAAGGAATGAGAAAAATGTGGAAATTGTCAGAATGAATTTTTTTTTTTATTTTAATTTTTTATATTTAAAGAAATTAGAAAATAGAAAGATTGATGGAATGATATAATTCCATATATTAGAGAGAAAAAAAATCTCAAATTCTTCAGCAAGTCAGATTGATACAGACATGACATGTATGTTATTAGCTACTCACAACACTACGTACAAGTAGATGACAAGAGATCGGGCGGCGACGAAAAGGGCAATGGATAAGGAGAAATCAGCTGCGTGTATAGAGCAGCATAGAAGAGAAGGGAGTAGGGACCCATGGTCCCTAATTACGTTCCTTGGCATAGAGGCAGACCCCACATAACAAGCGTCAAATTTTTGTTTAATATATAAACTAATTTGATTACATTAATTATTGAATAAAATATTAAAATAGGAGGGCTTCACTAGTATATCTGGTATAAATTACATTTGGTGCTTTAACGCTATTAGATCATCAATTTTTAATCTCAACCATTCATTATCGACGGATGAGATTAAAAGTTTATAATTTAACGATTTTAAAACATCATGCGTAAATTACACCGAATGCACCTTAAAAATTCTCTTAAAATATATAATCTTATTTAATTAAATTAGTTTATATATAATAATATTACAATAGACTAATGAGCCATTTGCGTCGCATTGGTGGAAAGTGTTTTTAGTAAAAAAATTTATATTTTTTAAGTTTATAAAAGCATATTTTTAAAAAATAATTTATAAAAACACTTATAACAATTAAATTTTTAACCTCAACATAATGCCAAACGATTCCAAAATAATCTTATAGCTGTGATAATTTTTTTTTAGAATTTATTATAAATATATATTTTATTATTAAGAAATTATTATATAAATAAAAGTTTGCCTCTGGCTTTTTAATTCTTCCATGCCGCAAAGATGAACAAATCCATCGAATTTATTCAGTTTTAGTGTGTATACATGTAACTTCCCATGTGTTTTTTCCTTCTTTGACGACAGTACCACGTGTAAGCCCCAGTCTTGGAAACCTGCCCACTCTAGTATGCCCCATTGATTATTCACTTTATTAATCTATTTATTATTTTTAATTAAATAATTTTTTTATCAAAAGATTTAATTAATTAGAAGTGATAATCAAAATAATTAGCTGAAAAAATTCAATTACACGATTAAAAAAAATTAAGAACCTCGATATATGCTCCTTATATGTATTGGGAAAGTAAACCATGTTTACTCATCCCCACAAAAACATTCCTCACTTAGCCAACCGCCCATGGCCACGTGACAAGTAACCTTTGGAGTCATATGCACGTCTAACTATCTAATTTGTTTTTATTTTTATTTACTCATAATAAAACTCAAATAGAGATTTTTTTAAAAAAATTAATTAAACCATTCTTTAATTAATTTATTTATTGGTATTTGTTCAAAAAAACCTAAATTGATTTTATTTTTTGGTTTCGGGAAGTGAGACATTGTCCAATGAGAAAATGAGGTGTATCTGTAAAAGAGCCTTGGATTTTACATTTTAACTTGTTAGGCTAGAGGGCAATATCTCATGATTTGATTAAAATTGATATCGACTCGTTTTCAAGTGTTATCAAACACAAACGAACAAACGATCCAGAATCATTGAAGTAAATGAAAAAAGAAAAAAGAAGTACTAGTATTGATGTTGCTTATACATAAAATATCACAAGTGTTTTCCAAATTAATTAAAAATTTTAAAGTAATTTAATAGTTACTTTAAAATTTATAGAAAGGTATTTTACCATCTTTAAAATATTATCTTGAACTATTGAGATTAATTTTATGTGTAGTTTATAATTAACTAGCTGAGAATATCTATAGTAAAAAAAATGATTGCACATTATTTGAAGTAAAGTTGATACATAATTTATGGTAATGATGTCAAAATAAGTCATGATACATTAATCTAATATACAAAACATGTAAAATTAGCAATTTAATGTTAAACTTATATATATTTATATCATAAACAGATCGATCTATTTATAACACAGTTCAAATTGTATAGTGTCACGAGTTGAGTTCACACGCAAACCCGTTACAACTTGTTTAATTTTTTCGTATTTTGTCATATTAATCAAATACAACTCGTTTATAACATGTGTAAATTTACTGAAATATCAAGGTTAATAGTATTATTTTACAAAAAAAAAATAATATTTAAATATTATTTTCATATCTTGTCAGTTGTATTAAATTACCCAAAAAGACATAATCGTATCGTATCAAATGACTCTAAAAGCAAAATCATGTCGGATTTTATAATCTAAATACAATACAAAAATTAAACATGTTATACATATCATGTTCATATAATTCGTTTAATTTTTGTGTCATATTCGTATTAATCTGATTAATAAATAGATCGTTGTTTTATTGAACTATAATCTTATCATCCGAATGGATCAACATCACACTAGTACAACCCACCCGCCCCTTTTACACTCCTAATTTATGTTGAACGCAACATTAGCAAAACCAAAGTACTTTTTCTACTCTCTTTATTTATCAAGTACTGTTGGTACGTCCTAGCTAGATTAATAGTTAAACACAATGAATTTTACAATTATAATCCAAACTCAATCGAATGACTTCAATAAACCTTACCAAAATATAATTTCAATATGATTTGTTGAATTATTTCTTTAATGGAATTCGATTTTTGCAGACTCCTAACATTTAGAAAAAAATAAAATCCAGTTTTGAGAAAGAAATTAAAATGGAGGGACTCTCCTCAATTATCAAGGTGATTAAGTGTATGGTGAAGCTGCAGACTGCAGTAGTGGTAGGTCCATCTCTACTAGATGCAGCTTTGTCCGGACTCTACCCATCTATATATTGAGGTAATCTTTCTTTTTCTTTTTCTTTTTTATTATTATTAGGATTAAATCATGTTCAATAATATAAATTTGTCAATTTCTTCATTTTAGTTTCTTGATCTGTATTTAGTTCAATTTGTCTTTTAAATTTTATTTTTAAACCAATTTACTTTTTAATATGTAAAAAGCAAGATAAATTGGACTATCATTTAATAATGAGATATGTTGAAAATGTGTGAAATACAAATGCTATTTATAGGTATCTTTTTAAACGATGAGACATTATAATAAAATTTCAATTTTTAAAGAAAAATGAATAAAAAATGAAATTTAAAAAATAATTTATACAAAAAAAAGGGTCAAAAGGATAAAATAACCAAAATAAATAATTACATGGATTGTTTATTATTATTATAAAATAATTGTTCAATATGAATTTCACATATAAATTATAATGTTAGTTAGCAGTAGCACTATACCTATCATCCAAACCCTAATAATTTTCACATGGAAACTGCAAGTCAATCATTGACTGAATTTTGGCTTCATCTCTATAATGGGATTGTTATTTTTTGTCTTTAAATCAACTATAAAAAAGAACCCATTTTATTTAATTTTGTTTATTTTTAATTTTTATTTCTGCAATAATTAGCTGATCCAGTGAAGCTATCTGGTATTAGTGCTGGGGCCGCTGGCAGGGTGTCCCTTCATTATCATTTGTTGCTTTCAGGATTATTAAATGATAATCCTGCTTAGTAGTTAATTTACAAAGTAATTATCATGTATAAATTATGTTAAATTTTTGGATTCTTTTAAGGAAAATGAATGCTGTGAATATTTTTATTTTTCGACAATCTTCAGAATTTACCTCCTAAATAGTTGTAGAGGCGAGAAAAATTTTTGAAAAATAATTTTTTTTTATTCTCTCTCATCACTAATAAATTAAAAGTTGAATGTTAGAAAAATGAAAAGTGTCCTTAGCATTCCTCTTTTTTAGTAAAAAGAAATTGCAACGAAAGAAAATGTGTAATGATAATTGGATTATTATCAAGCATTTGAACACAATAGTTGGCAATTATATAGGTAGGCAGCAGGCAATTTGCCAACTAATGAAATACATTATGAATTTATGATTAAGATCTCTTATTTCTCTTGATGGAGATGTTGATTTAGTTTTTATATAGAAAATTAATGAATGCTAAACAACTTAATTACTATCATTATTTTCTTTGATTCAAAGTTGTAAATGATAATTTAACTGATCTTTTTTTTTTAATTCATCTAAAGTGGTTTTTAGCATATATAACACTGAAATGTTTTTTGAGAAAAACAAAAAAAACATAGTATTTAGTTATTATATTTTGTATACATTTTTTTTAAATTTCAACTATTTATTAATTTGGATTTGTGTCGGTAGATCTATTAAAAAGTAAAGTATTTCATTTCCAAATTTTAAACAATAAATTTGTAGGTGGTAAATATGAATTTGCAAATTTTAAACGATTGAATATTGCAAATTCTTATAAATGATGAACCTGCAAATTTTAAATGCTTGCAGTTTTTTTTTTTCCATCCGACATCCTGCATTTTGCACGTGCTAATGATCTAGATTTCCAGTATAAGATGAATACGGGTGTATGATATAACAATCACTCAAATATAAGAGAAAAAAAAAATTTCATAAATCCCAGCACGATCCAAAAGAGGCCCAAGAAACCAAGACAGACTGGAGAAGGATGTTTTCTTCCAATCCAACATAATAATACAGCCCATATGACTTCAACTCTTTAGGCTTTTGCCACTTACCATATAACCATTGAAAAATCATGTTACCAAACTATATTATAATATAATTTTACTATTTAGTAAAATAGTTTATGTGAAAAAAAATTAGATTATAATATCTAAAAAATAAGTTAGTAGAATTAGCATTCAAAAATAATCTAGTATATTATAGTTTGTCTTTCCCTTTATATTCTTACTTTTTTTTATCTAATAATATTAAAATTATTAAATTATATATAATATAATTATTAAACCATTTTTTTGAGGAAAATAATTCTTAAACTATTTAATATGTATATATATAACAATGAAATATTAGAGAATAAATGTGAATGTATTTATTATATTAGAATGAGATATTTAATATAATTTTTATAGCATATATATATATATATATCATTTTATATTTTTTCAGTTAGTTTTACACTACACTTTTAATTAAATTAACTAGATTATCAGGTATTATACTATTAATTATAATTAAATTATCAACTAGAAACCAAATTATCAGTTAACAGCTAAATTATCAATTAATTTTATCAAATAATTATTATTTTATGGTTTGTACTTTGTACCAATATTGGCCAAACCGAATCGGATATTCATCTAATTGATGATCGGGTTACTATTGGATAAACTTAATTAAAATTTAACTAATATTTATATATATAAAAAAAGAGAATATAATGAATAATTTTATTAAGGAGAAGAAAAAGTGAAACTATGGCAAGAACAACTTCTTTCTAATTAGAAAAAATATTTTTCAGAACAAAATTTTGTATTTTAAAAGTTTTTGAGTTTTTAAACTGTTTTTGGATAAAAACAGGTAAATAAATATTTTTTTTCAAAAACATATTTAAAAAAAATAGTCAATTAAATAAAAAAAATTAAAATATGCTTTTTGGACATCTAATAGCAATTCAAAATATAATTTCCTGACGTCAAAGGGCAACTAGAATATTGAATTACGAAAACATTAATGAAGTGTTTAATATTATTGTTGAGTGTTCTAAAAATATATTTTAAATTTTTTTAATTTAATTGACTGATTTTTAAAATTTTTTATAAATTGATTTTCCAAACTTACTTTTAGAAAAAAAAAAAATCAAATTAGCTGCTTCTATCAAAAGTATTTTTCAAAACTAACAAAAATTAAAAATATAATTTGTTTTTCCAAAAAACACTTTTCCAAAAGGGAAATTTATGCTGTTCACCACCATTTTCAATTTTACCAATAGATTTTATGTGTTTTTCATTATTATTTTATGTGTTTTTATTTTTACATTTTTTTGAAATAATAGATTTTAGTGTTTACTTAACATATTTTTCATTTAATTAAGATATAAAATGATAAGTTTTCACATTTTAAATATGGATTAATAATTTTATTAACTTGCAAGGCCAATATTTATCTTTATACATGTATTTATTTATTTTTAATCATTGTTTAATTAACTTAATTAGAAAAAAATATAAACTTGAATTTAATTAATTTAATTATCAAATTAAACCCTAGACAAACCTTAATTACTAAAAAAATGAAAATTTGTATTTAATTAACTTAATTAAGATTATTTACTTTGGTAAACCTTGGGTAGATTCTTAGATAAATTTAGTATAAATCTTAGTAAATCTTGAATAAACCTTGGGTAGATTATTGGATAGATTTAGGGTAAAACTTAATAAATTTTGGTTAAACCTTAGGTAAACTTTAGATAATTTTTTGGCAATTTTTAACTTTAATTTTCTAATAAATATTTGGTAAATCTTGAGTATAATTTGAGTAACTTTAATTAAATATTTGATAAATATTTTGTAATTTCAATTTTCATTAATTTGTAATAAATATCAGGTAAATCTTGGGTAACTATGAGATAAATCTTGATAAATCTTTAAGTAAATATTGTGTAAATTCAACTTTTATTATTTTTTTAGTAAACATTAGATAAATATTGAGTATAATTTGAGTAAATTTTAAGTAAATTTTTGAAAAACCTTTTGTAAATTTAATTTTCATTAATTTGTGGTAAACTTTGGGCTAATATCGAATAAATCTTGGATAAATTTTGGATAAATTTTAATAAATCTTTAAGTAAACTTTGTATAAATTCAACTTTCATTAGTTTTTTAGTAAAAATTAAATAAATATTGAGTATAATTTGAGTAAATTTTAAGTAAATCTTTAAAAAACCTTTTGTAAATTCAATTTTCATTAATTTGTGGTAAACGTCGAGTAAATTTTGGATAAATTTTTAAGTAAATTTTATGTAAATTCAATTTTTATTATTTTTTTAGTAAATATTAGATAAATATTGAGTATAATTTGAGTAAACTTTAAGTAAATATTTGAAAAATCTTTTGTAAATTCAATTTTTATTAATATATGGTAAATCTTGGATAAACTTAGATAAATTTTTGATAAATAATAATTTTGAACGATTTTGGAAGTACTTATTATGTTTACAATTATCTGCCGCTGTTTTACTATTTTTATAAGATTCTATTTCCGAAACTCCATCTCAAATGGATCAAGTGAAACTTGAAAATTAGTAAGCAAGCAACAATGACAGTAGTCGATCATCTAAGTGGACTACAATACACATGTACCTAAACGGTACATACATACATGGTGTATGAATGAGGGTAATACGTAGCAAGATACTGTTGGATTTAGCGGTTGAATATATGTTGTAGCCGATAGCTCATTTATATTAATATTTATTTGATAAAATTAATTGAGTTGTTATTGTTATAATGTAAAATTACTAATAGAGATATAATTTATTTTATTCAAAATATATTTTTTATATGATGTAAGAATTAATAAAATATTTATTTTATAATTATTAATTATAATTAATGAAAATAATAAAATATAATCAACTATAAATAAAAATTTAAATAAATATAAAATTTATAAATAAAATCTATTAATTTAATATAATGTATGCTTAATATAATAAATAATATGTATGTATATATAATAATTAAAAAATATATTATATATTTTCAACATTGAAAATTAAAAAAATTACTAATTTAACTATTATTTATAATATTTTTATATTTATAATTATAAATAATCTATTGAATATATAAGTATTTTGTAATTAATAAAATTTATAAGACCTCATTTGAATTAAGAGATTTTAAAATTCATGGATTGTAAAATCTATAAATTCTAAAAATTTTATCGTTTGGTTTAACTATAAAATCCATGAATTCTGAATTTACACTTATATTTGATTCAATTACCATAATTCATGAAATTAACAATTAATTTCCGATTTTATCCATTATTAAATATTGATAATTTATTATTAATTAAGTATATACAATCAATTTCACTATATATTTAAAATTTTTAAAAATAAAATTAGCTATTTTAAGAGTTGAAAAAAAAAATAGAGTTATTATACAATATAATATTTAATTACATTGCTAAAAATAATTATTGTTATTATTAATAATAATAAGCTAAAGCAATTAGTGAAATTAAAAGAAAATTAATTTTCACTTTTTTAGGATGAAAAATAGTTTTGAAATATTATTAATTTATTATGGATAATTTTGGAATAAAAAAATTGATTAAAATTTATGGATTTTTAAACTCTCACTTGGGAGGTGATAAATCGAATCCTTCCTGTGGATGAGTGATTTTCTAAAATTCATAAATTTTGATATTTTTTAAATAGTCAAGCAATAAATTTGGTATAAATTTATGTATTGTCCAAAATTTTTTGTTTAAAATCTCTCAATACAAACATAGTTAAAGGGTAATATAGTTTAAATATAAAATAAAAATAAAACTATCGGAGTGAATGAAGGGAAAAAGCTTAAAATTTTTTTTTTTTTTCAATCAGCACCTCATTAGGGTTAGAGTTAGCTGCTATAAATAACTATCAACTGCTATAAACACCTCAACCAAACACCACCCAAGTAGTGTTTATGGAAAGTATTACCCCATTCAGGAGGTAAGAGGTTATAAAGATCATTCATAGAAGAGTACAAGTACGATGAAGATGCCTATCCACACTACACAGCAAATATCAAAGCACAAGTGCAAACAAATTCATCAAGTGGCTGCAAATGCAATCCAATGTCAAGAGAAAACACCAGATTTTGGACAAATTTGCACAAGAATAATCCCCAGTGACAGGATAAAAAGAAGTTAACAAGGCCAAAAACTGCCATGGTCCCCAATTTGTGTAAATTTCATAATTTATTTATGTTCAAGTCTTGGAAAAAAAAGTTTTTAATAAACTAACTTTTTTACCACTTTTTTAATTGAATGTTTGTCATTTTTTATTTATTGTAAATAAATTTTTAATTGATCTCATCGTTCCATTTTTTATTCAAAATTTAACGATTGACATTTTATAGAATTTTTTTTAAAAGAAATCTATTATAAAAATTTTAGTAATTCAAAAAAATTAATAAATATTATTCTTTAATTCAAATTAAGCAAGATATAATTAATAAATTTATCTTTTGGGCTTTTTTGTTGAGATCGACTCTAAATGTGCAAGGAGTGCCTAGATTGTAACTCTACTAGATATAAAACAAAAATAGTCCAGCCCATTATTGATGGACAAGGGAGTTAATACTTTAAGCTTAAGGGCCTATACAAATTATATAGCGGACTATAGTTCACAATGTAACATGAAACTAACTACGTGTGAAATGCACGATGACAATTTTATAAATAAAATAAATTTATATAAATTCATTTATTAATATATATTCATTAGTTTATAGATAAATGTTCATTTTATTTTAAAGCAAAATTAACAGTTATTTTGTATTTTTTTTTTGCATTTTGAGTTTTTTTTAAGAGAATTTAATAAATTTATACCTACAAATGAAAACACAAAAAATATCAATTAAATTAAGTACATAGAGAAATAAAATGAACCTGTATTAATATGAAAAATGAACTTTTATTGATAAATTAATAAATATTTTTTAATAAACCAATAAATATTTTTTAATAAAACAATAAACTTTTAGTACATTTCGTAATGAACAATTTCAATTTATTCGTAATGAACATTCTCATTAAACTAATGAACTTCACTTTATTCATAATGAACTAATGAATTTTTTTAATAAACCAATAAATCTTTGGTTCATTCATAATGAATCTTTTTAATTTATTTGCAATAAACTAATGAACTTGACTTTATTCGTAATGAATATTTTTTAATGACATTAATAAACTAATGAACCTTAAATTTATTCATAATGAATATTTTCAGTTTATTCGTAGTGAACATTCTCAATAAACTAATAAAAATTTACTTTATTTGTAATAAACATTTTTTAATGAACTAATGAATTTTTTCAATAAACTAATTAACATTTATTTAATAACATATGATGAATATTTACAAAAATATTACAATGTGATTAATAGCTGTGTAAATTTGATTTATTTACAAAATTATCACCGCCTCTTACACGTATGATAGTTTTTGATCTATAAAATTATATAGACTACAGTCTAGCATATATCAATTAAAGGCCTAAAGATAAAGCATAAAACAAAAAGAGCCCTAAAACTAAAAAAATTTAGTGGGCTATGACCCAAGTTTAACTCATTTTCTCATGATCTCATCCGCCATCCAGCTGGAATCACACTTGCGTATAATTATAATTTATTTTGTTTTGCAACTTTGTAAATTCTTTTAAATTACGTTTGTATTGAGTGATTTTAAATAAATTTTTTTTAATAATCTATGAATTTATAATAAAGTTATTATTTAACTATTTAAAAAATATTAAAATTTATGTATTTTGAAAAATTTTTTATCCACCAAAATCATTTATATTTGAAAATTTTAATTTTTCACTTTATAAATGGAAAATTTTAAAATGCATAAATTTTGATCAATAACTGATTGCTGCATGATTTTTTTAATTCTAAAATTGTTTCTAATAAAGTAATAATATTTCAAAACTATCTTTAATTTTTTTTCTAAAAAAGCAAAAATTAATTTTCTTTTAATTTCAACTAATTGTTGTTATTATTATTATTTTATATAATGTAGCGTTAATATTATTAAATTATCAATAAAAATATTTTTTAGCAATGCAATTAAACTTTATAACGTATAATAAATTTATTTTTTAATTCATAAAATAACAAATTTTATTTTAAAATTTTTAAGTATATAGTGAAATTGATTATATATACTTAATTAATAATAGATTATAAACATTTAATAAAGAATAAAATTAAAAATTATTTGTTAAATATACAGACTGTGATAATTGAACCAAATATAAGTGTAAAAGTAATTGTATTATTAATCCATGGATTTTAAAACCAAACCAAATAATAAATTTTTTATAATATTTGAATTAAATATCAATAAATTTTATTAAATTCATTAATTTTAAAATCTCTTAATTCAAAAAGGATCTTAATGAATATCTAATCTAATATAATATTCTACCAAACTAAAAATTCATTCAAAAGGTTAATTACTCTTATCCCATGCCTTGCTTTCATGCTCATAGTTCTACACCTAATTCCTTGTTAGTTTTACTTTTACCTTCATCAATTTTACAAACACTTCTAATTGCATTCAAAACAACTATGTATGAATGAATAAAAAACCAGCAACTCAAGCCTTAGCTCAACAAATCCATAGACTTTTAATTTAACCATAAATCATCATTTAATAATAATAATAGTAGCCAACATGTGAGATAGAATGTTAAAAATTTATTCTCATTTAATTAGACATATCAAATTTAAATTATAAATATAAAATATTTTTAAAATTTGAGAGATGGGGTTGTAATGCATACGGATAACTCCCTATTTGAATTACAATATAATGAAAAAACAGTTCCCACTTACCCTTCAAATTTCCACAAATTATCAAAATTGCCACCATAGAAGTCACCCCCAATTTACCAAAACTGAAAGCCCTAGCCATGCCCTAATTTGTACTCATATGGACAAATAAACCGTCAATAGCCGGTAAATAAACCATAAACCGGTTGACGACCGTCTAATTTCCTCTGTCCACTCCACGCTTCCATTTTTATATTATTTTGTTAGTATCCCTTCATCTCTTGTATACTGTTGGGTTTTTCCGATATCACAAAGAAGCCCCCGTATATATTATATCATCACATTCCAAGCTCCCTCTTTGTATCCTCTCCTCTGTTTTTCCGTTTCTCTTTGCAGAGGAAAAGGAAGGAAAGTGAAGGAAACGGAAGCAAAGCTACTGCTCTAATTTTGTATTAACCTCCACTGTAAAGTTTGATGAAAATTCAGATATCCATAACACCGCATCTTCATTAAACTTTGCTCGGTTCTGTTTGCGTATTCAGAAAGTGAGCATCTCATTTATCTGTGTTTGGAAATTTCAATTTCTTTTGTCTTTCGGTTTTACTATGGATGGATGTAATTTTGGTCGTCGCTTTCTCTTCAAGTAAATGCCAATTGCTTTGTTCATCTAGTGGTTAAATTATTTGAGAGGTGATCTAGCTGTTTTTTTATTTTTATTTTTTTTATTTATGTGTTCTTGGTTCTGTTTGAGTTTGTCTGTGTTAGATCTGCTTGGTGTTTAAATTTGTGATTTTTTTGTTGCAGGTTTTTTCCTGGTTTAATTGAAGTTTCGGGAGCATGATTTGTTGTTTGAGAGAAAAATAGTGTGATTTTGGTAGTAAAGAAAGATGAAGAGGTCAAGAGACGATATGTACATCAGTTCTCAACTTAAAAGACCTATGGTATCTTCTCGAGGAGAAACGTAGGTTCTTTTCTTCCGTCATCTCTCTCTTTGTGTTATTTTTTACTCATTTCTTTTCTTGAATTTTGTTTGAGCCTTAATGTTTGATTCTTGAAGCTAATTACCTTAACTCGGATTAAGCTCAAGGCACGTTGCTTTCTGTGATTTGATTTTTTTTTTTTTCCATTTTTTAAAAAAATTTTAGTTAATGGTTGTTTGTGATAATTTTTTTTAAGAAGAATTACAGTGTAGTGCTTGATGAGTTGGTCAATCTGTTAACAATTTTCTTATTTTTTTGACCAGTGAAGAAATATCAGTTTTTGGCTAGTGGAATTCTGTTCAGAAATATGTTTCCCTGTATGGATGTGAGAGGAACTATAAATATCAACCTTTTTTAGTTATCATGCCTTTCTTGTGTGTGTTAAGTTAGTAATATTTTTGTATGAGATTAATGTAATTGGAGATGAACTTTTATTTGAATCTGGGCGATGATCCGGTGGGTGTGTTTTTGAATGTTGAAATTTAATTATATTCTTATTTCTTCTATATAAATCTTTCTGCAATGAAGTTCGGGGCAACCCCAAATGATAGGAGGAGGAGGAGCTAGTGGTGGCAGTGGAGGAGGAGGTGGAGGTGGACAGAAACTTACAACTAATGATGCCTTGGCATATCTCAAAGCTGTGAAAGACATATTTCAAGACAAAAGGGAAAAATATGATGACTTTCTGGAGGTCATGAAGGATTTCAAAGCTCAAAGGTTTGATCAAGAAACTCAAAGTGATATGTTCTAATATTTTTTTCCCCATTTTATTAAAGACTACTGATCATTTTTCTATTTTTTCTTATAATTTGTCAATTGCAGAATTGATACTGCAGGTGTCATAGCAAGAGTAAAGGAGTTATTTCAAGGGCACCGCGACCTAATTTTAGGTTTCAATACCTTCTTGCCTAAGGGATATGAAATCACCCTCCCTCTGGAGGAGGAACAAACTCCACAGAAGAAGCCTGTTGAATTTGAAGAAGCAATTAATTTTGTGAACAAAATTAAGGTAGAGATTATCTTCAATGGCCAAGCCTGGAGATTGCACTTCTGCTTTCAAGAATTTTAGTCTCATGAATTGTGTTCTGCAGACAAGGTTTCGAGGTGATGATCATGTCTACAAGTCATTTTTAGACATTTTGAACATGTATAGAAAGGAGAATAAATCCATCACGGAAGTGTACCGAGAGGTATATTGTCCTATCTTCTCATCTTTACACTCTATATCACATTGTTTTTATTTAGTAAAATCACTTTATGTTGCAGGTTGCTACTCTTTTTCATGACCATCGTGATCTGCTTGATGAGTTTACTCATTTTCTACCGGATTCTTCGGCTACAGCCTCTGCTCATTTTGGTGCATCTGGTCGGAATTCTATTTATCGTGATAGGAGTTTTTCCACAATCCGCCAAATGCATGATGATAAGGTTTCTTCTTTCCTTTATCTTCTCTTTTTTGATTTCATATCAATCATTAAGCTAGTAACTGATGATTCTTCTTATCACCTTCTAGAAAGAAAAGACTACAACTTCCCATGCTGACCGCGATTTCAGCGTTGATCGTCCCGATCCAGATCATGATAGATCACTGATGAGAGCAGAGAGAGAGCAATGTAGACGTGGAGAAAAGGAAAAGGAGAGAGAAGATCATGATCGGAGGGAACAACGTGAAGATATTGACTATGAGCATGATGGCAGTCGTGAGTTCAACATGCAACGGTTGCCTCACAAGCGGAAATCTGCTCGTAGGATTGATGATTCATCTGTTGAACATCAAGGTGGGGATGGTGATGAAAATTTTGGAATGCATCCTGTTTCATCCACTTGTGATGATAAAAATGCTGTGAAAAGTGAGTTCTCCATTGTGCTTTGTGATGCTTTATGTTTTATAGACATAAATGCAATTGATTTTACATTGTGCAGTTTCTGTATCAAAAGAAGATTAGCACTGTAAATTTTCTTTCTTATTTTCATTTGGACTAGAATATGGGATGTGATTTTGGGCTGATGTTGTTGACATTTTGTTGCTGCTTCATGTTAGGATTAAATGAGGACATCCACTATAATTTTTGCTGTTAACAGTTCAGTTGTATCATACTGCCTGTATCTGCAACTTCATATTTACATTTTTGAGTTCTTAGTTTCACATGTATAATATTTTGTTTGTGCATGATATCGCAGTTTGTGTGCTTCGGCATTTTTGGAATAGCAATTTATGTGATAGTTTCAAGTATACATCGCTATCTGGAGAGTTCTAATTAATGGGAGCTTTATCAATACCTTTTTTCAGCCTTGGACTGCTTTGACCAAAGAAATGAGTTGCTTGTTTAATTCTATAACAATATGTTGTATATGTTTGAAAATTTTAAAAGTCAGTGTTTTCTATGTATATTAGATTGTCGTTAACATGGTTGCAATTTTTGGTATTAATTTTTAAACAAATGAGCCCATTTTTGTTAGTGTGGTTTATCATGTTTTTTGGTCTATGTCAACTGTCGAATAACTTCTATTATCATTATTGTAGCAGTTGGCTATTGAAATGGAAGCTGATGTCTTTAAGGAACCTGAACTGAGTTCACACCATCTTTTCTTTAATTTGTGATTTCATTTCCTTTTCCAAGTCGACCTTTTTGTTCAGTATGTTCATATCTGCTGCTTTTTTCATGTCTTCATCCATTTTTTATCTTGAGCTGCATTTTTCTTCTTTCACTTTTATTGTTTTTCACCTATTCCTTATCATCAACCATGCTCAGCTAGATCCCCTTATGTGAATTGTACATACCTATTTTTATATCTTGTTTTATTGATGTGATCTATCTCATGGCAGATGCACTAAGTCAAGAGCTTGCTTTTTGTGAGAAAGTGAAGGAAAAGTTGCGTAACCCGGATGATTACCAGGGATTTTTGAGGTGCCTTCACTTATATACCAGAGAAATCATCACAAGAACAGAGTTGCAATCTTTGGTATGGCTAAATAATAATGTAATGATTGTTTTAGACCAAGAAGTAGAGAAAAAAAGAAAACGAAAAGATTTACTTGGAGTTATCCTGTAAAACAGTCAAAATGATGTATATAGTTTGCTCATGTAGCACATTGGGTATACAACATATTTTTTTGAAGATGTGCATCTTTTGACTTTTTACATTCTCAGGCTTTTCAAAATTAAATACATTATATTAAAATTTGTCTTTGTTGCAAGTGGTATAAATTAGAAGAATTTACTGAATCCAGGACAGTAATTTTTGTTGGGTGCCTTTGAACTCTAAGACTCTTTAGTGGATGCTTTAAACAACTCCATGAATACCTTGTTATTTTTAATTGGCAATCTCCCATTGTTGAATGCTCTAGGAGTAATATGAAGGTACTTTTATAAACTTGTGAAGTGATATTGTCATGCTTCTGTACTGATTGCCCCTTTGTAGGGTGATAATTGATGTAATAGAGTTAGTGATCAATAGGTGCTCATGCCTTTATCAGGTGAATGATTTACTTGGAAAACATCAAGATCTTATGGATGGCTTCAATGAATTTTTGGCACGTTGTGAAAAGCATGGTAAATTCTTAAAACAGATGCTAAAGCTTATATGGAGAACTTTGCAGTTCTGACAGTGTGTAATTGATCTGTCTTGCAGAAGGTCTACTAGCTGGTGTTGTGAGTAAAAGTAAGTGAAATGATTTATTTCCTTCTTGTTATGCTTTAACCCACACTAAACTGAACTAACCTTGGTTGGTTGGTCTTAATCTATTTGTTTGAGTTTTTCCAAGACCAACAAAGTCATTTTATTTTTCTGGTTTGAGTCTTTGGTAAACTTGAACTATTGTCAACATGGTTTGTAATGCATAAGATGTTTGATGATGTATAATGCAACATATTCATCAGAAGATATGCAGCGTCGCAATATAATTTATACATTTTCTTATTTAGGCAGCTCATTCCTGGATGTAAACTGCACATATTCATTCTCACATGATTGTTTTTCAAGTAATCTTTATTCGTTTCTCGTACAGATTATTATGGGGCCAACTATTGTTGGTTCAATTCTAGAATAATCTGAACTGGGTTACCCAGGATTAATGCTTACAACTTCTTATTCCAGAATCCTTGTGGAATGAAGGTAATTTGCCGAGACCTGTGAAGATAGAGGACATGGATAGAGATAGAGATCATGAGAGGGAAGATGTGATTAAAGATAAAGAGCGAGAAACAAGGGAAAGGGATAGACTTGACAAAGTAGCCTCCAGCAATAAAGATCCTGGGAGTCACAAGATATCTGTATTTCCCAGCAAGGATAAGTTTTTGGCAAAACCCATCAATGAACTTGATCTATCTAACTGTGAGCGCTGCACTCCCAGTTATCGTCTCCTTCCGAAGAATGTGTGTAACTTTTCATATTACCTTTATTTTGAATGTATCATTTCTTAGGAGCTGAAATTCTTTTAATTTTCTGAAACCTTTTTCCATTATCATTATGTTGTGCCAGTATCCCATACCCTCAGCAAGTCAGAGGACAGAACTTGGTACTGAAGTTCTGAATGATCATTGGGTATCTGTTACGTCAGGAAGTGAAGATTACTCTTTTAAACACATGCGCAAAAACCAGTATGAAGAAAGCCTGTTCCGCTGTGAAGATGACAGGTTTGCATTTGTCTGGGCTTCTCTTAAAGAATTTTATTGTCTATTTTGTTATTTAATGATAATTGCTTCATTTCTAATGTACTACTTGCTTAGTTAAATGTCAAATTCTTAAATGTCAGTTGCTCGATTATTTAGCTCCTATGACATTGAGATGGTAAATATATTATTCTGTTCAACTTCATAGGAAGTTGATATGGCAGTAAATGCCTTCATTTTTCCTCTTAGTGGAAATTGTCTCTTTAAATGATTCCCAGCAGTTCAATTATGTTGTTTTTGGCAATAGTTTTATGTTTTTACCGTTTTTTCCATGTTATTGTCAGGTTTGAGCTGGACATGTTGTTGGAATCTGTCAATGTAACAACCAAGCGTGTGGAAGAATTGTTAGAAAAGATCAACAATAATACAATCAAAACTGAGACTCCAATTCGTATTGATGATCACTTATCAGGTCACATAAACTGATTAATGATTGAATCCTAATTTTTTCACATGTTTGCTTTCCTTATTCTTACTTTTATCTCTGTCTCTCTCTTCTCTTGCTTTTGCTCAGTTTTGCTGTTTCTGTTGTTGTAGCTTTGAATATGAGGTGCATTGAACGTTTGTATGGTGATCATGGGCTTGATGTGTTGGATGTATTAAGAAAGAACACTTCTCTTGCTCTACCAGTTATATTAACTCGTCTGAAGCAGAAGCAAGAAGAGTGGGCAAGGTGCCGTGCTGATTTTAACAAAGTATGGGCTGAAATCTATGCCAAGAACTATCACAAATCCCTTGATCATCGTAGCTTCTATTTCAAGCAGCAGGATACAAAGAGCTTGAGCACAAAAGGTAATGTATTATGTATCTGTACATGCATGAAACAATATATTATTTTTATTGGAAATGTTTGGTGGCATATGAAACCTGCTGCATGATAACTATCATCTTTCACAATCTGTCAGTAGTACCAAATCAAGAAAGAGAAAAAGCCATCCTGAATGACTGTCTACTTATATAATTTCTTGACCTAGCTAATATGTCATGTGTTTTTGTAGCTCTGTTGGCTGAGATCAAAGAGATTAGCGAGAAGAAGCTAAAAGAAGATGATGTGCTTCTTGCTTTTGCTGCTGGCAACAGACGACCTATTATACCGAATTTGGAATTTGAGTACCCAGATCCTGACATTCATGAGGATTTATATCAGCTCATCAAATACTCATGTGGAGAAGTTTGTACAACTGAGCAGTTGGACAAGGTGATGAAAATTTGGACAACTTTTTTGGAGCCCATGCTTGGTGTTCCCTCCCGACCGCAGGGTGCAGAAGACACTGAAGATGTTGTGAAGGCAAAGAATCATTCTTCCAAAAGTAGAGATAGTGAAGGGAGCCCAACCGTTGGTGGTGCTACAGTCATAAACAAGCAGTCAAATCCTTCTAGAAATGGAGATGAAAGTATCCAACCTGAGCAATCAAGTTCTTCCAGGACTTGGTTGCTTAATGGAGATAATGGGGTTAAAGAAAATGGTTCTGTAGATGCAGATCATGTTGCTCGCAAGAGTGATGCTTCTTGCAGTACTGTTCAACATGATAAGCTGCAGACTCATGCAGCCTCAGTCGATGGAATTTTAGCTATTGGCAAACAATCTACTTCTAATGAACGTTTGGTCAATTCAAACACATCACTTGCTACTGGAGTGGAGCTAAGTAATGGAAGAACTAACATAGAATCAGGTTTGATGAATGGTTTTGATATAATTCATCTTATATTAATTTCCTTACTTCTTGTATCTCTGTGGCTGCGATGGGTGCTGTTGCTTTTTTACCAAACACAAATGAAAGCTAGATTTCTGAGAGACCTTTTTGGTGCAAGGTATGAGTGTCACTCCCTCAAGACCAGGCAATGGTACTGTTAACAGCGGGCTTGGATTAGGTTCAAGTATTGAAATTTTACCTTCAGTGGAGGTAAGGTTCTTCCACACATGATGCTTTATCTGTTACTCTAACTAAGCGTGCTCTTACTAGCCCGGGATTATTGAAGGCAATAGACTTGATGTTGTATGGCTTTTTTAAGCTGAATTATTTGCCAAATCATAGTGGTGAAGTAAGTTCTGATAGTTCACTTGACAAGTAGCTTGCCTATTATTTAATTTGAGAATTCACATCTCTTTGTATCTCCTTACTCTTTCACCTATCCTTTTATACACTGCTAAATAAAAGGTTCATGGTCTCTAAATGTCTCCATATGTCTACTTGTTAGGGAATTTACATAAAACCCAAAGCTTATTGAAGCTCATTGACAGCTTGATTTAGCTTAGGATTATACAAAAAATTAACAATTAAATTAGTGGACGAGAAGGTTAAGCGTTGGATTTATGGTTATAACCTTCTATCAATATTCTGCTGAAAGATGGTTGTTTATTTGTTTTGATTTAGCAGGTTGGTGATTTTTCACGACCAATTATTTCCACAAATGGGGCAGTAACTGAAGGTGTTAAGGGGCAAAGATACAATGATGAATCTGCTACACAATTTAAAATCGAAAGAGAGGAGGGTGAATTATCTCCAAATGGAGATTTCGAGGAGGATAATTTTGCAGCTTATAGAGAAGCTGGTTTAGAGGCTGTGCATAAGGCAAAGGAAGGTGCTGTAAGTAGGCAATACCAAATTAGACCTGGAGAAGAAACATGTGCGGAGGCAGCAGGAGAAAATGATGCTGATGCTGATGATGAAGGTGATGAAAGTGCTCAAAGGTCATCAGAGGAAAGTGAGAATGCCTCTGAGAATGGTGATGTCTCTGGAAGTGAGTCTGCTGATGGTGAAGATTGCTCTCGAGAAGAACATGAGGAAGATGGTGAACGTGATGAGCGTGATAACAAAGCTGAAAGTGAAGGTGAGGCTGAAGGGATGGCTGATGCCCATGATGTTGAAGGAGATGGAAATATCTTGCCATTTTCAGAACGTTTTCTTCTAAATGTAAAGCCTCTAGCAAAGCATGTCCCTCCAGCATTGCATGACAAAGAAAAGGGCTCTCAGATTTTCTATGGAAATGATTCTTTCTATGTGGTTTTTAGGCTTCACCAAGTAATGCACTTTTTTTATGTCATTAAAATTGAGATTTGTAGATACTTTTATCTGTTAGTTATTGATATTCTACCTGTTCCCTATTTTGGCAGACATTGTATGAGAGAATACAATCAGCAAAAATCAATTCATCATCGGCTGAAAGGAAATGGAGAGCTTCAAATGATACAAGTTCTACTGATCTCTATGCCAGGTGTTTTAGGTTTGAGAGTTTTTGCTAGTTAATCATGTGATCAATCCATATTGACTCAATGTGTTATTACAGGTTTATGAGTGCTCTGTACAACTTACTTGATGGATCTTCTGATAATACAAAATTTGAGGATGATTGTCGAGCTATTATTGGAACCCAATCATATGTTCTGTTCACATTGGACAAGTTGATATATAAACTTGTCAAACAAGTTAAGTGCTGCTGATATCTTTTCAATTACATTTTCCACCTTAATTCCTTCGTTTTATTGATTTGCACGTTCATCTTGGAAATTCTTCCTCAGCTCCAAACGGTGGCGACTGATGAGATGGACAACAAGCTGCTCCAGCTTTATGCTTATGAAAAATCAAGAAAACCTGAAAGATATCTTGATGTAGTTTATCAAGAAAATGCCCGTGTTCTTCTCCATGATGAGAACATGTATCGGATTGAATGTGTAGGTCTATTGGTTTTGTTTCTATCTTTTTTCCTTAACAGCATTTCTGTTTGTCAAAATATTAAAATCTATGCTGCAACTGTAACATGATGATTTTCACTGCAGTCTTTGACACCGGCCCATTTGTCTATTCAGCTCATGGACTTAGGACTTGATAAGCCCGAAGTTACAGCTGTTTCCATGGATCCTAATTTTGCAGCTTATTTGCACAATGACTTCCTTGCAATTGTCCCTGGCAAAAAAGAGAAGTCTGGAATATTCCTAAAGAGGTGTGTAGATGCAAAGGAGAGAAGTTTGTCCATTTTCTTCATTTCTATGGCTAATCATCTCTGCTTTGCAGGAATAAACACAACTGTGCAAGTCGTGATGAAGGCCAGGCCATGGAAGGATTTCGAGTTTTCAATGGTCTGGAGTGCAAGCTAGCTTGCAATTCCTCCAAAGTATGCTTGTGTTACTCCTTCAGATTTTGTAATTTTCTTAGGCAAACATGAAATATATTTGTGGATATATATATACATGTGTATACATACATTCCTTTTGAGTTGTATACCTTTTATTAACCTATTGTTGATTCGTACATGATAGGTATCTTATGTTTTAGATACAGAAGATTTTTTGTTTCGAGTGAAAAAGAGAAGGAAATTTTTGCAACGGAGCAGCTCATGCCACGACCAGCCAAAGTTTTCAAGAAAAGTACAGCAGTTTCATAGATGGCTATCCAGCTCATAAGATGCCTTTCTGTGACCCTGAAGTGAATATGGTGCGTATTAATCTTTTGATAATGGATTTGGATTTGCTTTAGCATTTGGGTACAAATTCCTATCCACACAGATTCTCATGCTTATGCGCGCGCGTGCGCGCACACACGAACACAGAAAGTTGCTCTTATTGGTGTTTATATGAATTTTTGGAAAAATTATTATTTATCCCTTATTCTTACAGTACCCTTTAAGATTCAAAAATTATACAATCGGCTCCTCTATTTTATATCCATTAAACTATAGTTCTTTTGTTAAATTTTAAGGCATTTACCGTTATTCAGAAATAATATTTTTCTGCCCAAGAGATATTAGTACGATAAATCAAAACTCATGAATAAATATTAATTTTTTTATATCATTTCATCACATTCTAAAGTCTTTCTAACAGTAAATCTAAGAGAAGGATATATTAGTAGAATATGATAAAACGGAGAGAGCCGATTATATAATTTGGAACCTTATGGGGTACTAGTGCAATAGGTCAAACCTCAGGATAAATAATGATTTTCCCTTTTCTGTTTTCTTTTAGATTCTTAGGCGACATATAACAAGTATGCTGATCCAGTGCTTTGTTATATTGTTAACATTTAACATTGCCTTTGCCAATTAAAGCAATCAAAGGAAGGCAAGAAATCTGATGTTTGTGGTGTCAGATGTATTTGTTCTACAGTTACGTTTCAGAGAATATTACATGATGAGGCGCTAGAAACGGAAATAGACAGCGCCGCCACTGATATTATCTTCCATGAATTCACATAGTTCTGTCCCACCAAGCAAATAAAGAATCGACAGGAAAGCAAATATGGTTCTCAAGATTGTAGTATAGTGTAAGTTTTGTGGCCTTATTGAGCCACATTCATGTAAATAGAATTGGCATGTGATGTAATACCTGTGATATATATGTTCATTCCATTCATCAATATCTTTATAATATCTCACTCTCTCTATCTCTGTCTCTCTTTTTAATGTCTTTCCACTGTTGAGGTAATTCATAATTGTTTTCATATTATTTTTTCAATATAGAGAGAGGGAAAGATTTACTATGGTATAATAATAATAATAATAAGGTGCCTCCAGTTTCGGTTGTTAGAATTTTACAATTCTTGATTCGATTCATCCGATTCTTATCGATTTATATAGAAAACAAGTTGAATTTTAATATGAATTTAAATTTATATTGAATTGTGATGATTCACTATTCGAGTCATCCAATTTGTATCGATTCACATGAAAAATGAGTTAAATTTTAGCAAAAAATTGAAATTCATATTGAATCATGGATGTTTTATATAAATCAATTGAGTCGCATGATTTATTTTAAATAAAAAAAAAGAAAATACTAGAAGTTAGAAAAACAACATAAAAAATAAGATGAGAGTTGATGATGCCTGAATACTAAGGATGAAAACTTTTTTTTTTCATTAATAATTTCTTTTCAAAATGATTAATTATTTATCTTCTTTCAAATATGATTACTTTCTTCTATTTCATAATAAAAAATACAAAATATAAAATAATTTATATTACTTATTTTAATTCTTTCAAATTATATAGCATTTTCTTATAAATTAAAGATTTTAAACTATATTTAACTTTATGGTTTAGTATTATTATTATTTTTATTAATTATACAGTATTTTTATATTTATTCATTACTACATTTCAAAACTATAAAATATATAATATAAAGTATTTTCTTAAAAATGAACATAAATTATTTTGAATTGATATTAACTAAATTTTACAATTTGATTCACAAAATTACAAATTCAGTTCTCAATTTGAATTTCAATTTGGCAACTATGCCTCCTGTATGTCTTGATTTATCATTTAGCTATCTAAAATATTTTTTAGTTTAGTTAAATTTTTAAATTCAATTTTTGTCCCACATTTTTCTTTACATTTTAAAAAGATATAATATGTTACTTTTTAACACTAACATGCCACTATGCCCATGTCAACATTCAATATAACAATAATACCAACATGTTAGCATATAGATGTGGGAGTTACATTTTCCTAAAATGCAAAAAAACTGAATTTAAAGGACAAACTAGACAAAAAAAAAATTTAGAGAACGAAATGACAAAAACGGATAAATACAAAAAGTCAGATAATAATAATAATAACAATAACAATTCAAGCATTCAACGAGTCAAACTCAATTGAAAACGTCTTCAAGACCTGTGAAATGCGAATTTGAAGGAAAAAAAAAAATTCGTGCACTCAACTTCAGCTAACACATTATTACAATTTGGAAGATCCAACCTTCAAGACTCCAAGCGAGGCTTTTAAGAATACAATTTTCGTATGCAACTGCACAATTCTCAGAGATACAGGTATGCACCACTACACCATTGTTCATATCATGAATCTGCCAAGTAAGTGAATCGATTACTATTAGGGTGTAATGATGTTGGCAAACCCAGTTTACAGTACACCTCAAATCAAATTGCATCTATTTACAGCAATAAAAATGTTATCCAGTCAGTTCACTGATGGGTGGACGGTCCATGATATCAAAGGCAGTCTTCGCATTACTTTTCAACGATGGGTCAATATCGGGCAATTTAGGAATCTGAGCTAGTAGATCCATTGTTCGTCTTAGCAGTCGAGCTAGATCTCCATCATCCATTGCACTATCCATCATCATTTCTCTCCATGTAAGCCCTGAAGCCCAGGCTTCAACCATACCTGAAAATTGGCTATCCAAACAACACAGTATCTCCACGCCATATTTTTCCTGAAGTTGCAAAAGGGTGCTTCTTTGCTCATCTAACTTGCTAATGATACTGATTACTGCAGTAGAAGGTTCATATATGTAGCTATTATTTTCCCGGGCTCGAACTTTGATCCCTTCAGAGACAACGCTCGCACAGACAGCAGCAAGTTGAGCAGGTTTTAAATCCAGTAAGATTCTGTTACGTAGAACCATGGCCAGCCAGAGTTCATTTTCTCCACGAATTGCAGCTGCAGTCTCACCAAGAGGAAATATTACCTGTGTATTGATGTCCAATGCCCTAATTTCATGAACAATTTTACTGATCTTCAAGAATTCCTTCCAACCAGATGGTTCAATTTCCTCTATTCGATTGATCAAACGATTTGATCTAACCTTCAGCCGTCTAATCTTATCCTCAGTAAAATTCTTCCAATCTAAGATCTTTTTATACTCTCTGAAACCTTCTGTACGTGCTATCTGCTTCTTCAAACGTGCAACTTTCGTTCTTTGTTTTCTGTAATGTTCTACAGCATCATGATAGGCTTGTGACGTAAGTAATACCTCATCATTCTCCGAGAGACTATTTAAGATTGGTACATTTAAACTCCAAGACCATGTCTCTAGAGAGCCTTCCATGGTCCATAAGCCACCAAGTTCTGAATCAGCAAGCTTTTCCAACTTCCTCTCCTCCTTATCAAGTAGCTTCCACATGGCTTCATGAGGTAAAGCATCCCCTTGGGTCAAAGCCACATTAGGAAAGCCCATCTTATAGATAGTTTTAACCCATTTTTCTGTGAAAAGATACCAAGAGTTATCTGAACCAAGGGCAACATGGTATGATGGCTTAATATCTTCTAGCATTTCCACTTTACTGGAGCTTGACTCGGATATTACAGCATTTGTTGGAAATGAATCACTATCAGAAACCATATTTATAAGTTTTGAACTATCAAAAGAATCTGCCTTCCCTAAATGAACAGCAGGGACTAAATGTTCAACTCCCTCAGAATCTTTGTATTGTAAACACAAAAAGTGCAAGTGTTCATTTCCCAACTCCTTAAGCAGAAATTTAAGGGCACTCAGTCTCTTCATGTCCATTATCCTCCTTAGTTCTGTTCGAAGGCGTTTTTCTTCCCTCAATTGTTCCTGCAGATCTGCAATCTCCTTATATATTGCTTCAGAGAGGATTTCTCTGCTTTTTCTATCTATAGAGTCATCACTGATTTCTGACATCAGTTCTTCAATCTCTTTTTGTATTTTAGCAAGCTCATCTTTTGAAGCAAGCATCACATTGCTTCCAATATATGTCCCAAAACTTTGCTCAACTAATTTTTTTGCCTCTTCCAAAGTTCTCCCGGCCTTAAGAACTTTCATGTTATCAGATTCCTTAGATATGTGAGTAACTTTTGCACCAGCAAGGAGATTTAAGACCATACCATAAGAAGCTGTAAACTGAGAAACAAGAGGTTCTAATCCAGCAAACAGAAGCTTGCAGCACTCTTCAGGACCTTCATTGGAGGTCTGGACCAGTACAACATGGCCCCTTTCATCAATGCCTCTACGTCCGGCTCGTCCGGCCATTTGAAGTAGTTCATTTGGGGTTAACTGGATATGTCCACTACCTGTTCTCTTGCTGAGAGATGATATGACAGCTGTCCTAGCAGGCATGTTGATTCCAGCAGCAAGTGTTTCTGTAGCAAACACAACCTTAATAAGTCCTCTTTGAAACAGTTCCTCAGTAAATGATTTCCATAGGGGGAGGCAGCCAGCATGATGTGCAGCAACCCCATTCAAGAGTCCTTTGACAGCAGTCTCCCTGACAGCATCAGGATTCTGAATGCTGAACCTCTTCAAAGCCAGTTCAACCTCACTCATCTCACACTCATCTAATAGTTTGCAACCTTCAATGTACTGCACGGCTGCATCACATCCTCTCCTATTAAAAATAAACCAAATTGCCGGCAGCATATTCCTTACCTTAAGCTGCGTTAATGTATCAATTACTTGAGGTACCTGAAAAATGCAATTTGTTGTGGATAAATAGATGGCTTCCTTTTCCTTTCATTCTATAGGTGGATTGCAAACCAATTACAACAAATATACATTATTCAAAAACCAACGTCAACCATAACCAGAGAACCAATGGCCTAGATTCTTACCAGTGAACGACGAATTTTGCTTATGTCATTCTTGGAAAGAGGTTCTCCAGACATGTTAGCAATATTATTAATTCTGAAATCACTCCCACGTTTTTGTGAATTCCTTCTTCTAGGACCGCCATCCTTGTTTGGTTTAACTCCAAAGGCAGAAAGTTGTAAATAATTAAGTGACAGCTTTCTGCTCCAATTTGAAAAGCATACCAGAATTAATTTTAGTCAGAAGGACAGGAGAAAACCAATATAAACCACTATCTAATAAAAAAAGCATTAAAACAAAAGAACTTCAAATTTTAATGCAATCACAGAATCCCATACAGCAGATAATCTCTTTAAGCTCAACTGTTGTGTCCACTAAGAATATAGGATAAATGCACAGTTAAATGATGCAACTGAAAGAAATGAGCAAGCAATTGGCTTAAATTCAGAGCTACTTGTTCAGTTCAGTGCTAAACTCTAGGCCTTAATTTATAACCCTATCGAAAACATCCCTCACAAAACTGTGAATAGGCAAGAAAATACTAAGGGTAATGGGGGATAAGCATTTTTAACAACTAGTTAACCATTGGGTTTTTTCGTGACAGCATGTGCACAATTAGAATTTAATAATCAAGACAAATCTATACTGAGAAGTCCCTGATCAATTACAACATTAAAGTAACATAACATGGGGAAAATTTTTTTTATAAGTTTTACTTTTTAAATCCTTTCAATTGAAATACATTGCATGCTGGGACACAAAAACAGTAGTATAAGCTGTTACCACCCAGACGATGTCAACTCCTAAAATTATTTTGCAACAAGTATTAGAGAAATGGTGTGCTCAATTAAATGAAGTTTTCTAGAGATGACAAGAACATTCTTCATGAGGGAAACATATGAGGGTGATGGAAAAACCTATTCATGTGCTTTCCTTTCTCATCAAGAAGTGCGAACAAAGATGTCTTTGTGGAGAAGTGCCAAGTCAATGGAACTGGACGCTTTGATGAAGTCACCAACTCAGTTTTACCATGAACCTAAAAGGAAAGTTGAACGAATTAATTTTTCAATCAGCAAAAGTGAATCAACACTGATTGAGGATCACCAACAATAAGTCAGAAGCCTCACGAGTTTTTTCATTAAATAGAATGAAATACATGTCTACTGCTTTACAATGAATATCAGCCTATGAGGAAATGGGTGAGCACTTATGAGTTTTAATCCACTTCGATAGGATGTGAAATTGTATAGAACTACACTTTCCTCTCTCCTGAATGACTTTACTATAGCCTGAAGGCTTCCAAACACAAGAATTTTCGAATCTGATATCTGTTTTTAAAAAATTTTCCAAAGGGCTCTGGAATCCAGCATGACAGGTAATAACATCCAGAGACCATAGAAATAAATGACAAAGCCCATTATGACTTGTAACAGCAGGCATCCCTTTGTAAGTACCTCAAAAGGCATCTTAACTACTTTGTAAGTAAAATATATTAAAAAAATTCCTCTCATCATCAAATTATTCAAAAAAAGAAGTAAAAAGATTTTCCTTTGTGGTAAAAAAGACAATGGTAACAGTACTCCTCTGGCCCAGCATCCTTATAAAGCACCCAAGTAGAAGAAAAAGATCAAACAGAAGGAAGAAATGCATCATATTCATGAATTATCCAAATATTATTTTGATAGAATAAAAGTAAGTACAAGTTCTAGAAAGTCCAATCATTATGCATTAATACAGTCCAGTTCTTCAATGATCATGCACAAAAATTATGATAATCACATCAGTTGTGAATGAAGTCAGCTTCAAAGATAAATAATCAATCTAGAGAACTACCTAAAATTATTGTGGTGACTGGTGAGAAAGGTCCTTATTCCTTGGCATCCATTCAAGATAGAGACATTAGAGAAAAGAGGGGGAAAAAAAAGAAGCACACCTCATTAATCCAGCCAGCAAGCTCATCTGGATTCTTTACTGTAGCAGACAGACATATTAATTGAACCTCTTTTGGGCAATAAATAACCTGAAAATATTCGATAACATATCACTGTGATGAAAATTTGGGAAATAAGCAAGATACTAAATTATACTTACAATTTCCTCCCACACTGTACCCCGAGAAATGTCGCTAAGAAAATGAACTTCATCCAAAACAATCACATCAACGTGGAAAAGTCCACTCCCAGAAGAAACCATTCCAATACTGCATGAGAAGTTTAACCACCATGTCCAAACTTGAATCAAAAGATCAACTTAAGGAATAACAGAAGTACAAGGATCACAACCGAAGTTTGGACAATGTCACTGCATCAAGGAGAACAGATGCTATGATGCCCGAATAAATTACCAGCCAAATGATAGTTTTCTTGCCCAGAAAAAAAAAATCATTCTAATCAGAATCTCCTTTTTGAGACAAATAGCTTCATCATTATTGTAAAGAAACAAGACTGAAGAGAAATTGATTATTTTATTGATAGTAGAAAGCCCTATATATACAACTCTATAAATATAAAATAAGAAACAAATATATAAATAATAGAAAACAATACAAATTAGAAAATAAATCTCTGTATATCCCTAATTACATAAATCAAGCTAATTAATAATATTATTCAAATATCTCCTAATATCTTACAAAACTCCCTCTCAAGTTGGAGTATAGATATCGATAATGTCCAACTTATTACAGATGTAAAAAACAAATAGCTCCAAAACATATAACACAAAAGGCCTCACACCACACTAGTGTAATCCAACCAGGTAGAAAATGTCATACGAACCGACAAAATCTGTAACACAAAAGACCTCATACCACACACCAATATAGACCCAATTAGGTAAGAAATGATGTTATACAATCCGAGGAGAGTCAAACGAGACATACCGACAACAAATGTCACTCGACAAGGGTGGACAAGGGTAACTCAAAAAATTACACAGTTTGCTCTAAATGGCAGAAAAACAAAATGGATCACTCATAGTGACCCAACTATGACAAAGAGATGCTCACTTGGGCATAACTCTCAGATCGATTTTCAGGTACGGTTCCATTGGAACCCATAACTCTAATACCATGTAAAAAAACAAGACTGAAGAGAAATTGATTATTTAATTGAAAGTAGAAAACCTTATATATACAACTCTATGAATATAAAATAGTAAACAAATATATAAATAATAGAAAACAATACAAACTAGAAAATAAATCTCTACCTATCTCTAATTACATAAATCAAGCTAATTAAGAATATTATTCAAATATCTCCCGATATCTCACAACAATTATAATTAGGATAATTTCAAGTATGATTATTTTAAACGATTAAATCTGCTAAAGGCAACAACGTGGACCAATGTTTTATTCATATATTGCAACTAAATGCCCCTTGTGATAACTGTATACGTATTTGTCACCAAACAAAATTAACATTTGTAATGCAATGTAATCAATGATTGTTTTTTAAACCACAAGTTAATACCTCTGATATAACATGTTGCGCAAAATCTCCGTTGTCATTATCAAAACTTGAGCATCTTTATTGACGGCAGAATCTCCAGTGAGAAGACCAACATTTTCATCCCCAAATGTCTCCCTATTATAAGTTGGAAAAATAAAAGACAACGATTTATTATCTTTGAAATTTCTCTTACACTGACATCAAGAATTCCTAGCAATTCATGACAATTACTAACCGAAAATCACGAAACTTCTGATTTGATAAGGCCTTAAGTGGAGTGGTGTAGAAAATTCTCTTTCCTCGAGCTACAGTGGCAACTGCTGCAGCTTCAGCTATCAATGTTTTTCCACTACTTGTAGGCGCCGAAACCACAACCGAAGAACCATTCAAAAAGGCTTCTATTGCCAATCGCTGCCCCAGAAAAAAAAAAGGAAATAAAAAGAGTTACGGATAAAACCTAAAAAGAAACCAAATCAATTTGAAGATTTTAAACCCATATTAGTAATAGCACAAACTTGAAATTTATCGATTCGAAAATCATAGATTGAGGCGAGTTCATCAACATCTATTATCTCATTTCCAAACTCTTTAACTTCGCTACGTAGCTTATCAACTCTCTGCCACTTGGATTCCTTGCGCCACGGTAATACTTCAGGTGCTCTAGCATCCGCCGAAAATCCGGCTTCATCATCGATTCCGTCTGAAATCTCACCGGGAAAGTCATAGTATTCTTCAGCAGCTTCTTCGTCGTCGTCGTCATCATCGTCTTCTTCATCATCGTCGACATCAGAGAGCTGAGACTCCAAGGGAAAGGGAGAGGGCGGGGACTTGAAGGAGATTCGAAATCGAGGAGAACAAAAGGGTGGGAGAAGAAGCGGCTTGTGCCAGCAGTAGCCTAGAGTGCGGAATTGGAGGAATGAGGTGGGCCGGAAGGAGATGGGAGGAGAGAGGATGGAGAGAGTGTTCATGGCGGGAGATACGAAAGTTCTGGTGGTGCTTATGCATCCACGGCGGCAACGGACTGCTTGGATTTATCATTTTGACGATAAATGATCTAATTGATTCGACGTCGTTTCTTCGGCAATCAGACAGTTCTCTTGGTGTTTCGCTGAACGAAACAGCAAAGGGACATGTTTTTAGGGGAAATATTTATAATAGGAGAATTTATTTAATTATTTTATTTTTAATATATATATATATATTTTAAATTAATTTATCGATGATGTGGTAAATATTTTTTAAAATAAATTTCGTTTGCCGATATATAAACTTTTATAATATGGCGCGCAGCGTGCTACCAATACATTCCCGGCGTCTGGAAAAATGATATCGGGTATCATATTGTGGTTTGGTACGTAACAAGTTTTGGTAAAATTACTGTGTTGCTTTTGGCTGCTTTACTCTTCTATTGGGTCAGACTTGCATAACTGTGAATTATACACCGATATAACCAACTGTATAAATTATAATATTTTATATTATAAAATTATTTTTATTTTATAATTAAAATAATATTTAAAGTATTATAATTTATGCGGTTGGAATATGTAATTCATTCTAAAAAGAAGTTAATTAAAAAGGAAAATTCAACCCGCGAATAATCTAATTGACTCTTTGCGGCCCAATAGTGCCATTTTATACATTTCTCCTCGGGAGGCAGTCGCGACCTAACCCCTAACACCCACAATCTGAGATCACGCCTGACTCAGTCGCCGGCAGATCCTTCCCGACGGTGGCTATGGCTCTATCGCATCTAACTTCCTCTTCTAGATCTAATCTTCTCAAATCTCTCGCCACCGCCACTCTCCGCCGTCCGATCTCCACCTCCACCGACCCCCTCACCATCGAGACCTCCATTCCCTTCACTTCTCACAACTGCGAGGCTCCTTCCCGCACCGTCGACACCAACTCCCAAGAGCTCCTCACTTTCTTCCGTGACATGGCCAGGATGCGGAGAATGGAGATCGCCGCCGATTCTCTCTACAAGGCTAAGCTCATCCGTGGTTTCTGCCACCTCTACGACGGTCAGGAAGCGGTGGCTGTGGGGATGGAAGCTGCTATTACCAAAAAAGATGGCATAATAACAGCCTATCGGGATCACTGTACGTTCTTAGCGCGCGGTGGGACCCTTCTTGAGGTATTTGCGGAGCTTATGGGTCGCCAGGCGGGTTGTTCGAAAGGGAAGGGTGGTTCTATGCATTTCTACAAGAAGGATTCTGGGTTTTTCGGTGGACATGGTATCGTCGGAGCTCAGGTGCCGCTAGGTTGTGGATTGGCTTTCGCGCAGAAGTATCTCAAGGAGGAGTCTGTAACGTTTGCTCTCTACGGAGATGGTGCGGCCAATCAGGGGCAATTGTTCGAGGCACTTAATATTTCTGCTCTTTGGGATCTACCTGCCATTCTGGTGTGCGAGAATAATCACTGTATGGCTTGAAATCCCTCTATTCTTTTTATTCTATTTTAGGCTGTTTGATATTTAATCCATTCCAGTTTTGGTGCTGTATGTGCAGATGGTATGGGAACAGCAGAGTGGAGAGCAGCTAAGAGTCCGGCTTACTACAAGCGTGGGGATTATGTTCCTGGATTGAAGGTCATATTTAGTTTTCCTGTTACTGCTTTTTATAATTTATCTGTTATGTACTCTTCTGTGTTGGATTTGGTTATGGTTGTGAAATTTCTTTAAATTTGATTAATTTGGTGTATTTGATTATTTTTATTTAGCAATTATGTGGTCGAAAATATCTCTTCCTTGTGGTTTAAATACTTGAATTTACCTCTGAACTTGAAAAAATCTGGGACAATGGAAGTTATGGAATTACTATTAAGGGCAGTGGCAATATTTCTTTTTCTGTTTTTTACGTTTTCTGATTCAGTCCAAATTTGTATTATCTTCGCTTGCCCCTTGAGTTGCCCTTGATTTATTCTCCTTTGGTTAGATGCTGGATGATTAATACTTGGAACTTGAAAATGGTGTTAGTAGATTATTTGAATATGTATCTCATAAATCCTACATATTGATGACAAAAACTTTTGGTAACGTTATCTTATCCTGCTTTCAGATATGTTTGCGCAAAACTTTTCCAGTCATTTCCTAACTAAACTTTGTTTTGAGGAGTACCATCTAGTCTAATTTATCGGTGCTTCCTTGCACCTTATATGGTTATCAAAACTATGGATTCCCATTCATTTCGGGGAGTGAAATTAGAAGATAATAGTCAAGTCCTCGAGGTATTATTCTTAATTGCCCAGAGGTAGTTATGGATATATCTTTCTTATTTAAAATTCACTCTTGTATGTAGACATTTGGAGTTTTGCAATTATTGCTTGATGCTAGACCTTTGAGTATCAGCCTAACAGTGGTCTGCTCATGAATTCGTTATGGTTTATTATTTATTTATCTGTTTATTTATTTATTTATTTTTTGAAACAGGTAGATGGCATGGATACTCTTGCCGTTAAACAAGCATGCAAATTTGCCAAGGAGTTTGCTTTGAAGAATGGTCCAATTGTGAGTTTTATTAAATCAACTGCATTATGATGCCTGCTTCTAGGGTCCTTCGATCTGTTGTTGGCATGAATTGTGATCTGTAGTACGTGTCAATTGTCCTTGAAATATTGGAGTGATTGCTTAAAATTTTGGCTTAATAGTTTTGTCTCGCCGCCTATGGAGGTGAAAGATGCATAATACTGCCCAAGTTTGTTAGGCATGTGAAATAATTTTTGTTTTAACTAAAAGACTTGGTAGTGAATATTATAATATAACCATCCGATTCTAACTTTTGGAGGCCTTAAATTGGGTTTTGTTATTTGTTGATTTTCCAGTTTTGAACATAAGTAATGACTGGTGCAAAATGATGTTACAAATATGATGTTAGAGAGGAATTGAATCTTAAGATTTTGAGTTTTAGACAAGTCAAAATATAATTTAATTTTTAAAAAAGGTTATTGATTAGATTCATGAATGTGGGTAAAGAAACTAATTTAATGGTGAATGTGAAATGCTTATAGATTAGATATTGCATATATAAATACACTGTCAAGGTCAGTAATCAGTCTCATTTACAAATTTCAACTTGAAGAATAGAAGAATTGAAATTTAACATAAGATCCATCTCCATTGAAAGCTTTTGATCCAAGCAGCATGTAAACTTTTTTTGAATTCCAAAGGAAATGCCAGTGACTCAACTGCTGCTGAATTTGTTAGCTAAAATGCATTTGATTTCATCAAATTCTCATCTTCTATGTTGGTGGTCTTGTAAATGATAAAATATTGAAATATTCTTTAGATTTCTCTTTTCTTTCAATACTTATTACTTTTTAAAGTTGTATAGATTGATATTGATCATATAATTTTTTTTTTATGTTTATGTTAGATACTTGAAATGGATACCTACAGATATCATGGTCACTCTATGTCTGATCCTGGCAGCACATACCGTACTCGTGATGAGATTAGTGGCGTGAGACAGGTAATTTCGTAACACTACTGGTTTGAGCAAAGGATTGTTCATTATACATGTGCTTATAAAACTTTTTATTTTTCAGGAACGTGATCCAATTGAAAGAATAAGAAAACTAATTTTAGCTTATGAACTAGCTACTGAGAAGGAGTTAAAGGTAAATTTGTTTAAGCTGGTTCTGTATGTAAATTTGCACAGATAGTTACAAATGTTTTTGGATTTTACTGTATATCCCTTCTCATTTGGTGCCTTGTGGAGTTTCTCAAAATAAAGATTTTGAAAATGCAGTTGCCATGGTGGAATATGTTGAGAAAACTGAGTGGTTTTCTTTCCCTTTTTTTTTCAGGATATTGAGAAAGAAGTAAGAAAAGAGGTTGATGATGCGATTGCACAAGCTAAAGTAAGAATTACAATTTTTAGTTCTCAGCATTTTTGCTTGCTTGTCTGTTGACTTATGCTTTTTTGTGGTTCTTTTGTGCTATGCTTTATTGTATCTTCTAATTGTTATGGTCCTGATGCTCCTTCCTCCCTACGCTTTTTCTTGAAATCTGTGTTTGCAGGAAAGTCCAATGCCAGAACCATCTGAACTTTTCACAAATGTGTATGTGAAAGGTTTGGGAGCTGAGGTATATATAACTTCCCTTCTCAGTTTTTTTATGTTTGCCATTTGTTTTCGTTTTAGGATAACTTTGTTGAAGAAGCTTCTGTGCGTGTTTATTCATGATTTATTAGGTCAAAATGCTAAACTATAATTGGATATTTTTTGAACCATGGGTTCTGGAGTTTGAAAATGTTCTTCTAGCATATATTTTCTACAGAAAGGAATAGGAAAATAAATTGCAAAAGTTTGACCAGTAGATATAGAATTTGGATAGGATGCCGTCATACTAATCATTATAGATATAGACAATGATTTGTCTTATTGATAAAAAGAAAATCTCATAACATGAACTGTCACTCAAGGCAAAGAATATTGAAATCTGTGCATGCACTATCTCTGCTCAATTGGAAAGTGGGAACCCAAATTTTATCGTTTGTTTGATACAGAAAGATAGATTTATGTTATGTGACTGTTGTGTTTCTTTCTGATTGTGTTGGTTGTCTGATTTCCAATTACAGTCATTTGGAGCAGACAGGAAAGAAGTTAGAACTGTTCTTCCATGAATGAGCATGGTCCGAAGTTTGCAACCGATCCCATCTCAAAACTCGTATACCTTATCTGAAAATGACACTAAAAATAAATATAGCGAAGATGCGCATCTCTTCCCGGGTGTGTGATTTTGTTTTTCCCATTTTGTATAGAACAATTATTCTTCTCAAGTTGTGGGGCAAAAATGTTGCATTTCACTTGTGTATTTGAGTTTGGATAAAATGTCTGAAATTTCTGTGATCACCATTGAATAGGCTGCCAATGTGCTCTGGAATGGAAGATTTTTGTTTTTTTATATGCTGATGCTTCTCGTATTTTTCAACTCATTTTGGTCAGTTTTTGACGATAATAAATAATTCCTTAGGAATAAATTATTACCGGTGTCTGATCTTTTTCAGTTTCCATTAGGAATAAATTATTCCAGTTGTCACAGTTCTATCTTTTGGACAAAACGAATCGCAGTAAAATCCTAATTGGCATCCTCCCATGCTTGATATTATTTTCAGTCTGGAAAAAATAAGTTTACTTTGTGAATGAATCCCACATCGGATGCCACTGCACTGATCAGTCTGCTTATAAGGGCCTGAGGTATTTTACTCCAACAGCTAGCTTTTGGGGTGGATTCTGGGCCTCGGCCCTATGGGCCCTCAATATGGTATCAGAGCCTGGCGGTCGGTCCCGAGCGAATCGCGGCATGGCGGAGCATGGTGGAGGTTCTATCCGTGAATGAATCCCACATCGGACGCCACTGCACTGACCAGTCTGCTTATAAGGACCTGAGGTCTCTCTCCCCAACAGCTAGCTTTTGGGGTGAATTCTGGACCTCGGCCCTATGGGCCCTCAATAGTCTAAAATTATAAATTTACCATTTTTAAAATAATGTTATTTTATTCAATTATTTTTTCACCCTTACTTTAAATAACTACTGAAAATTATTGGTATTTATATAAGTATTAATTTGAATTTTATATAAAAAAAATAAATAGTTATTTTCAAGATAATAATAATAAATGGAGTAATTTTTGGAAAACATCAAGTGAAAATTATTAATTCAGCTAAATTAATTAATTTTTTTAATGTGTGAAAATAGAATTAGGTCTATCTTTTCGGGCAAAGTAGTATTTTTTTTATTGCATTAAAATTGCAATTGGCATCCTCACTTTTTATTATATATTGAAATTTTATAATATGCAGAAATTAAAAAAATTGAATAAAAAAAAACTTTGAAGAACAAAATTATCTTTCAGACACTAAACACGACAATTTTACAAAGAAATCTAACAGAATATTGGAAATCTATCATGTTTTCTTGATTTTCTATGCTTAAGATAGTGACTTTTTTTTTCTCTCATTTTTAGTTTTTTTTTTTAACAAGTTATATTTAGATCTCATGACATTAAAACTCTAATCACCAGATTGATTAGTACCATTAAATTAAAGCTGTTAAGAAAATCATTTTATGGCTAATCCCATGGATTAAGTGATTAATCACCAATTTCCTTGTCAAAAAAAAAAAAGAAGTAATTAATCACCATCCACACCATGAAAGATTGAAGTACCACTACTATTATTACCAAAAACAATGAGACTTCCATAAATGTCAAGTCTTAAATTATGGGTGAACAACAATTTACTTAGAGAGCTTTCCAAAAACAAAAAAAAAGAAACAATTCACTTTAGGTAGACAATAAAAAGTAAGAAGAGGAGGACTTGGTCTCAATTTTATCAAAAGCAATAAGTTAGAGATATGGCATTTGAAGCAATACTAACATCGTTGATGTTTGTGGTTGGCATAGTGCAAGCCCAGTTTCCACCAGAAATTGCTTCATCTCCCTCCCCTGCAATTCTGCCTCCTCCTCGAGTTGGTGGATTATCTCCTCCAATTCCCCATCACCCTCCACCACCACCCAGAGTTTGTTATTCTGGTTGTCCTTTCAGGTGTAGGAGACTTACAAGTATACCTTTCCCTTTCAGAAGATGTTTCATTACATGTGCAATAAGATCATGCAGGTTTTTATCTTCTGATTTTGCTAATAATTGTACTGATGTCAGGGTCTTGGCAACCAACATATTTCCTGGTATAAAATCTCCCCTGAAATTATTTTCTGAAGAGAAATATTAATTATTTTCATCATATTATCTTTTCTATTTTTAAAATGGAACGTATTGATACTTTAAATGTCATGGAATCACATAAAAAAAGTTAAAAGGGTACGTGTGTGTTCTTTTTTAAATTACACGGTTCTGAGTTCCAAAATGAAAAAATTTCAGTTACAATGTTGGCCAATTCTGTGACGCATTTGACATTTAAAACTATTATATTTTCAACTTTTAATCTCAATGGCTAAAATTGAAGATCTAATAGTTTTAAATGTCAGGTGCACTACATAAACTCTCTTGCATTTTTTTCGAAAGGAAAAACTAGAGATAGGTTCACTTCGTAACGGGATATTTTTTTTTGGCAGATGTGAACAAATTGGAAACTTTTGAGGAATCATGCAATAAGATGTGCGAGGACAATGATTAAGGTGGGTACAGTACAGAAGAGAAGTTGCTGTCCAAATTCTATACAAGAGTGAGTGAAACTATATGATTTTTAGCACATGATACTAAAAAGGAAAAATTATATAAAAAAAGACAATTTTTCACATCTGTATCTAATTCTAAAAAAATTGATTTTAATTATATAAATTTTTAGTTTTGTAATAAATTTTGACTCGGATCTAATGAATTTTACTCTCATCCTATGTAGCAATTACATATTTTTACACATTTATGTCGGTAGTGAATGCTAACTAATTCTTTTAAATTTAAATCGGTACCATCACATATGATAGAAGTGAAATTTATTGGATCCGAGACAATATTCGTTATGAAACTAAAAGTTCGTATAATTAAATTTAAATTTTTATAAAATTGGATATAAATGTAAAAAAAAAAAATGCAAATTGTAATTTTCCCTATTAAAAAATAGTCATAAAGATTTTAGGAACAAGTATATACAATCATAAGTACTTATTATTCATGTAGATGGGTAAAAATTAGTTGTGAATTTAGTTCAATTCATAAGAACAATCAAGCTATTTAGGTTGATAATAGTTGCTAACATTTGTTGTCAGATTTTAAACATCAAAACAGTGATTTAGCAGTTGTATCTCTAGCCTTCCTCATTATTTAGAATGACAAACGAAATATAGCATTTATGATAATTTTAAGGGTATTTCAAAAAAAAAAATCTGAACTTCATGAAATTTTGCTAATATATTCGTTACTAAAATTTTTTGTTTTAAATATACAAACTTACATTATCATTTCATGTAAAAAAGCAGACTTTTAACGACGCAGATTTATAAAAAATGATGAAAATTCGTCACCAGTTTACAGAATTTAATCCAAACCTACACTATAATATATATAAATTTCAGTCAGAAAGATGAATATTCGCCAATATTCATTTGAATAACATTTTCACTCCAAATATGGAGAGTGTTTGACTACATTTGAATAACATTTTCAGAGAGAAAAATCATTCAATGTAACATTTGAAACATTATACAGAGAATTTCACACCTTCATCATCAGTTGAAGTTCCTTTAAAGATTGCAACCTTCCCTTTTTGTTCCAGCAGTTTCAATGCCCGCATCAAAATTGTGCGATCTATCCCATGAAGCTCTGACGTTCAACAGAGATGAATACTAATCAAGATGCATACAGAACTGTATACTCATGATAAATAATACCAGTTTCATGTGAGATTTCAAAACCAAGTTCGATGTAACCATACATGTCTCTGTGAACTGCTGGCAATATAAATCATTTTTTTCTCCAGTCTAACATGCCTAGATTAGCAGGTCTCGAAACGGTATACTTACCTACCCACCCACTCTAGCTCTACTTTCTCACTATATCCAATGAGGTGATAGCATTCTTTTTTTAGCTTTTATATTTCCTCAGGAAAATGAAGTGATCCCTTCAGGTGAGATATTAAAAGGCAGCCACTAAGTAGTGCAGTTTAGCTCCCATGTAAAAGAAGGCGCAACCCTGCAGGTCTCATTGACTTTCTTGCATAATAGTATATCTCTAAAACATATAAACTACGAAGAGAACATTTTTTGGTTCGGGAAAAATTAGGATGCACGGTTTTCCTGTAGCAAACTACTGAAAGCTGAAGCTATTTAGCAGGGGGAATCTCAAATTAATATCAGAATTCTTATCAACAAGGATCCTAAAATATTACCTGTTCCTCGAGATTCGGTTCCTGTACGTATTTCCTCAATAGTCATGACGCCATCTTCTAATCCATTGTCCTTTGCCTATAAAGATTGCAAGTATATCAAATTAAAAAACTGAACATATAAATCCCCAAAAATATCATTATCAGGAACATAATTGACTCACGAAATGTAAGATAATGTCAGCCCATTCTTGAATACGATGCCATAGAATGAGGCACTTCTTATGTCCTTTATCTAACCATTCTGCACGGCCTGTTAGAATACCATCAAAAAAATTAAAAGACCAAATATAAAATCACAATGTTACATTATTTGTTTCAAAAAGTTGACCAAATAAAATAGAACAAAATGTTCAAAAATAGATCCTATGATAATGCATATTGCCACTTCAAGGACTATTTTCCCCACCATCATTTTGTGTATTCTATAAATTTCTCTATTATCACTTAAATTCAAATTCGGCAAGCATTACAAGCAGTTGTCCTTCACCTAATGAGATTTGCATGTATAACAGCAGTCGTCCATCTTCACCTAATGAGATTTCCATATAATGTCACCCCATTCTTGAATACAAAGCCACAAAATGAGATATTTCTTATGTTCATTATTGAATCATTAAGCACGGCCTGTTAGAACAATGTCAAAAAAAAAAAAAAGGTGACCTAATAAAATCATAGTTTTATGGTGCTTTAACAAGTGATCATATAAAATAAAACAAAAAAGTTCAAAAACAGATCTAATGGTTATGCATATTACCACTTGAAGGACTGTTTTGCCCCATCATTTTGAGTATACTATAAACCTCTCCATTAGTACTTAACTACAGATTCGGCTAAAGTCCTGATTACTAAATGCCTCTCTGAGATGCATAAATAGCAGATGTGGAATTTTTAACTTTTTCTTTTCTTTCTTGTCCTCATATTTGTTTTTAGGCTTTTATATTTAAAATCCAAAAGTTTGAGAATTGAACAGAACTCCCAGAAAGTTGATCACCATGTCTTCTCCCAATACCTGCACCAATCACCAAAAAAACCACACTTTATCCATTCATCTCCTCCTTTGGCATCATTGCCAACCACTACCTGGACCAGTTACAGCGGCGCACTAACCTCCACACTATACAGGCGAATTTCAAACCCACAAAGCTCACAGTGAGGGATGGTCACAACTAATAGCCACTGTCATAATCTCAATATCAGAGAACATCAAAATGTCCAATCCTTTCTAAGCAAAAAACATCCAATAACATATATTTTCATTAGAGCCCCTTCGTTTGATACTTAATATTATTAACTTTCAGTAACTCTTTTGATATTGTCTCCAATAAGGTATGGAAAAAAGCAAACAGGAAAAGATAGGCTCATTGCAGAAGAAAGAACACAGGTCATTGTTACTGCAAAAAGAATAATATTCCATGAAAATGGAATGTCTGAATGCAGGTTTAAGTAAAGAAAGTGCCAATTGGATACCAAGAATCAAAAGAATAGAACAGGAATCAACCTCCCATTTCCATTTCTTACACGTTTGTTTAGGATAGGATGAAAGGAACCATAATGAAATTAAGAATAAATAATTCTTCTTTTTCCTGATTTTCTTTCAGATACAGGTGCTATGTAATAAAAACTGGTAATAGGATTGAGCCTTTATTCCTATTCCCACTCTTTCATTACTTGTAACCAAACAACATTCAAGGAAAGAAACAATATAAAATTTGAAGATAAGAAGATAAAAATACAGTGATAATAAAAAAGAAATAAAAACATAAACAAATAAATGATGTCATACAGTTTCCCCTTTCATTTCTTCATTATTACTTTTCAAAAAGAAGTAAGATTAATAATTAAGAAGAAAAGGTAATAGCGAAGTTCTATGTGGATATATTGTGCCTCACTAGCAACACTTAAATTTATGAGATACTCAGGTTAAAAAATGAAAGAAAAAAAAGGGAGACTGAGGGAAGGAAGACCATAACCAACCTTCTGAAACTATTGCTGAGAGAAATGCTTCTCTAGCTTCATGATTGAGAGATCCTGCATTATAGAGGAAAAGGCAGATAAATATGATGTAGATGGGAGCAAAATCTAACATCATTTAACTTAAAGATGGTTATTTAAGCATAATTGAATGCGAGGAAACAAAATGAACAGTCATTGAACACAATTGCTTTTGCTCATCACTCCTAACAATTGTGCACAACATATGGTGCAATTCCATATGATATAAAAACCTATCTACACTACCAAACGAAGGCATACAATTACAGCAATTGCGTCAATTTATTTTTTGAAACAGAAAATAAGAAAATCTTCACTTCCCACGAAATTTTTCAAACTATGTCCAGAATCTGCCTATCTGTTTTTGAAAGCAAACTCATACTAACTACATTAGCACCAGATTTATGCCAACAATGCCAATTAGTAGTTCACAGCCCTTCATCACAAAATAAATTAACTCTTCCTGGTATCCGTAGTTCCTCTTAATTTTCCTAAAGGGTGAGAATATCACAAACAATCTGAACAGAACCCAATCAATATTTAACTTACTTTCAGTCACAGGATTAGAGAACAAAGGAAATTTTTCTTCCAATTCAATCACAAATATCTTCTGAGTTCGACAATAATCAATAATAAGTTCCTTCCAGAGCTTTATTTGCTTTTCTCGAGTGTCCCTAACTGGCTGCAACCTAAGAAAGACAACAAAATATTGCACTATAAAATTAGAATTAAAACTGGGAGATTGAAAAAATTGAGTTTAAAGTAACACAGTAGAAAATGTGGCTTTCATCCCATAAATACAGAAAGTGCGAACATACATACTCTGCTACAAGTAAAAGAGGCAGAGGATGCATATGGATGCTTTTCTAAGTGTTAGAGCACGCAACATGAAAGATTTTTAAAGCATACACAACCTTGCATTTGACCAACATAAAATTACTCCACCGGTCTCATCATACATTGGCTTAACGAAGCCACACTTCAAGAGGACAAATGAGTAAAGCCACATCAGAAGTTTATACTTAATCAATATGGGATCATTCTAAAAGAAATAATAGATAAGTGGTCCTCGGCGTCTATCATTACACCAAAAATGATGGTCCAAGCACATAATGGGAAGGAGCAGTAGCCAATTTATGTTACAGGTCATATAAAAGTCATCAATTGAGAGAATTTCCACCTACTCTTAAAATTTCTGAGGTCTTGAGAAATGATTGGGTAACAAACTTGCCACAACTTGTCTGAACTCTTAATTAATGGATTTTTTTGAACCTGAGGCAGACAATGGCCACTAGTTGGGACGGTTTCCTAATTTAGACATACTATTTCTCTGTATTGCTCTATCCAAAGGTATAACATATAACAATATAAAAAGAAAAACAGAAAGCCCAGTTCCAAAGAGTTTTTTTTTTTTTCCCCTTCTTTCTTCTCCTTCTATTTATTTATTTCTGAAGTTTTAGGGTTTAGGCTTGCTCAATACTGTTTTATGTCAAAAACTTGACGCTAATAATTTTTTTGTTAACCAATAATAGGTTATCATTGATGGAAAAATATTTTTTTCCCTCTCACCATAATGAAGCAACTGAGCTCAAAACACACAAATAACAAATAAAATAAAATAAGATAAGATAAGCGATCAACAGTCATTGATCTTTGATAAACTACACAGCAGCAGAAAGTACAGGAGAATACGTAAAGTATGGCGGGTAATTGAAGAAGTGGGGCAGCTTGAAATCACCCAATTTCTGCATCTCTTTTGTGCTTCTTCTAAAACATAAACCTACAACTGCATCACTACAATTCAATAAAAAGGGAACGTCTTTAGCTGCAGCATCATTAATTAAAAGGAGGACATAACAACATGAAATTCACAATTACATAAAAGTTTTTAAAATGACTCTATGACTCTTGTATTACTTTCACATTAAACAGCAAAGCAGTAACCAAACTCTTTAAACACCAAAATTCATGCTTTAGTTAAAGATACGCACGCACGAAAAAAGAAAACAAAACAAAAAAACAAAAATAAAAGAAGAAAATTGGCTTTCACCAAAAGAAATAAAGTTCTGAACTTCTTTTCCCCCTTTCTAATGGTTTTTATGGCTGATCCTTAATTTGCCCCAAATCTGAAAACAGTGGAATTAAATTTATCATAGAAAGTAGAAACCAAGTTAAAACAGCACTCTAACAATGAAAAAGAAGCGGTCTGACCTTTTGCTGCCTAGAAGTAGTGGAGAGGAAGAATACTTGAAAAGAAATATATTAAGGGTCAGAAAATTAGTGAAGAGATGAAAACATCAACAAGCAAGGTTATTATGATTCTTGTCATAATTTTATGGTATGGAATCTTTGTTAATTAATTAATCCTTTTTCACTAGCTACTTTTCCAACATACTTCTCTTCAGTTGATATTATATTCATTGGGGTATATATCCCTATGATCTTCTGTTAGAGAGAATCATATGAAAATCGTTGCCAAATCACCATCCTAGGTGGGGACTTGAGGTTTAAGGTCATAATGCAAAACTTATGTTAATAATGTAGTTTATATTAATGAAAAATTACATTAAAGTCATTGAAAACCTAGACAAACAACTGCTGTCTATATACTTGCTTCAAGTAATATATCAAATAAAGACTGATTCCCTTCTAAAGGATATATATATATATATATATATATATGGACTATCAATTCTTTAAAGTCATCATGAAGCACTAATTGAGCTCAAAATAGTTCTATCCTCTATAATCAGCATATACATGGCAATAATGGCATCACAATCTTGTTGGACTGTGTATTATTGTTAGTCTTGTAACTATGTTTGGAAAAAAGAAAGTGGTACCTAAATCTGAAGAAATTGACTTGGTAACACAGAGAATGCCTGTCCCAATCTATTACAATTATACAGAAAAAACAAAAGAATAAGGGAAAAATGAAAATGCTAGCAAAGAGAAGCGAAAATTGAAAGAGATAAAGAACCTAATACTAGAAAAAACATAAAGCAATCATTCAAGAGAAACAGAAAAATTATAAAATTGCAAGACGTGAATCTCACTGAAACGAGTTGGGCAGGGGGAGGACGGTGAACTGAGCTGGTGGCTGATGATCGAACCACTTGGATCAGGCAGGCTAAGGAATTGGGAAGACGATGATGGCGATATGCTTGATGCTTCTTGTCAGTGGTGATAGGTTTTCTTTGGGGAGTTTAAATTTTAACTTTTTTTTTTTTAATAAAGTTTTAAATTTTAACTTAAATACCTAAAAATATTTTTATGGCACATTATAATTATGAAAAATGAAAAGTTTACCATCGTTGATATGTTGATGTCAATTTAAATTTTGTAATTACTTTTTAACTTGCAGTTCTTTTTTATCAACTTTAATTGGTATTTTTTTGCAATTATTTTTTTTTTCCAAAAAAATTTGTAATTAGTTTTTTGATTGAACTTAAAGTTAAAAAATTCTTTGTACCAAAAAAAAAAAGTTAAGAAATTATTAAGCAGATTATTTGGCAAAAAAATAATAAAAATACATGAATTTTTTCATATTTTTATAACAATTTTTATTTTCTTTTTACTATTTTTTTTGGGTGAGATATTTTTATTATTAATTAGTTGTTGTTTTTTTACAAGATTAATTAGTGTGTTTGGATGAATTTCATTGATAGTATTTCAACTATGTAAATTGTAACAATTTATTATTTTAAAAATTATTTATGATATAAATTTATCTTAATTTTTATTTTATAACTAAAATAATTTTAAAAAATTGAATTGTTATAATTTGCATAGTTGGATATAATTAGTAAAGTTCAGCCATTGTGTTTCTGTACTTCACTTCACACAAGAAAAAATAAATAAATTTAATTTGTTAGTAAAATTTTTGTTTGTAGTTTAAGTATAAAAAATTTTAAAAAATAATTAGAATAATTTCATGATATAAATAAAAATACTTAAATTTAATAAAAAAAATATTGATAACAATTTAATAAAATTCTAATATTTTACTATAATTGGATTACTAGCTAGATAAATCTCCAATAAAATTGTAATAAAAATGAAATTTAAATATATAAATAAAATTGTAACGCATCACTATTTTATTAATAATATAATATGATATTATATATTACTTATATAAAAAGGTAGTATACTTTAGACATTTTATGAGTCTCACTTTTTTATTTTTTGATGATCAATCTATAATATTTAGTGTATTTTTTTATTATTTTTTCCCTTATTATGATTTTTGTTGTGATTTTATTTTATCAAACATATAACTATATGTGTAATTCTAAAATATCCGACAATATTCTATAATTATGGTATGACTCCTGTCATAATATGCATTTAACATCAATTAATCGAAAGAAATTAAAATTTTTGACTAAAATGTAAAATGAAATTTTGGCTCCGAAATGAAAATTGCAAAATTGATCAAAGGCATTAAGTTATAACAGGAACATAGGTGTACTTAATTGTTAAAAAATAATTAGTTTAGACTTAGTAATTGATAAATTAAAATTTAGATACGGTTAAAATTGAAAAATTGGGCTAATTAATGAAAAATAAATGTGTGGAGGATTAAATAAAGAAATTCCCCATTAATTATCTTAAATATATAATTGCTAACATAGGTGTACTAATTGTTAGAAAATAATTAGTTTGGACTTGATAATTGATAAAATAAAATTAGGAAACAGTTAAAATGAATTGGAGTTTTCTCTATTAAATTAGTTGGACTTGGTTATTTTATTTTCATGAATATTTTTAATAATTCATAACAATAATAATGGAAATAATATTTTATAATTTTATTGATTATATATTAAAATTATTTAGATTTATAAACCTTCCTCAGTTTCTCACATAAATTAAATTAAAAAGTTAATTGATTTATGATGCAAAGCAAAGGCCCAGACATCCACATCTCCTCTCTCTCTCTCTCCACTTTATCCAAGAAGAGAAGGCTCATTCTTTTGCCCTTTCCCTATGTTTTTAAAGATTATACGGTACACCCGGTGTAAATTACATTTAATGCTTTAAAATCATTAGATCATTAATTTTTAATTTCAACCATTCATTATCAACGGATGAAATTAAAAATTTATAATCCAATAATTTTAAGGCACCCGATGTAAATTACACCGGGTGCATTATAAAATTACTCTTTTTCTATTTATCCCCTTCCCCTTTCCTTCTCTACCAATAAGATTTACCTAACCAAAGCTTTCCTAAATATAGTCTTTTCCATAGACAAATTTTCCCATCTTCTTCATTTTGCTTTCTTATCCGAACAACTCTCTCCTCAATGGCTGTCTATCGGTTTCAAAGTTTCTCTTTCTTCAATTTCAGTCGTCTGTTCCAAATCAAATAGATCTATTGCTGGAGAAAGAAAGATGTCATTATCAAGGTGAATTTAAAGAAACGAAGGGGGCTGCCTAGCTAAGAAGACTATGAGAGGAATAAAAAAAAAAAAAAATGATGAAATTTGTAGTCACAATTATATCTATTTTTTTTTTAACAAATTTAGTTTCAGTATCATTGAATAACACTTTGAATCTATCGGCGCTAACATAGATTGCTTAATGAAATTTAATTTGATAACATGTCAAATTAATTAAATAATTAATCATTAGTTGTGGTTTAACAATAAACGGCTAAATTTGTTACAATAATAAAAATTCATATTATTAAATTTAAATTTTTAGAAGATCGGATATAATTGTGATAAAATGTAAAATTTATAATAAACTTTTTATGCAATTAAGCCATAAAAAAATTAAAATAAAAAAAAGACTTTGCATGTTTCGGCCTCTAATCGGAGAGTGTAAGAATTGAGTTTTTGTATTCTTTTTCATTCCCCTTCCTTCCTTTTAGCCTGAGAATGTTTGAAAGATTGATAGATGTTGATGCTATTGTGGTTATCCTTTTTTTTTTTCATTCTCTTTTCTTTCTTTTAGCTTGAAAATATTTGAAAGATTGGTGGATGTTATGCTATTGTGGTGATGCGGGGAGGGGTGACAGTGGAGCTTGGAGAGAGAATTGATTTTAGAGAAATCAGAGGATTAATTCGGCATATAGAGTAAAACGACGTCGTTTTCAAAAAATGATAGTAGAATTTAAGTACCTCTTGCAAGTGCTTTATTATATAGAAAGATATATAAATTACAAAAAATTTATAAAATTAATTGCAAGTAATTATAATTTATATGATTTAAGGAGTATTTAATATACACTAATTATAAATTGAAAAAACAAATTGTGAAAAGCAAGGATAGTTGCTTTGTTATAAAAAAAAAATAATAAAGAGTAGGTGGCGCGTGGGGTCCAACTATGTGAATATGACTTTGACTTTTTTTTTTTTTTTTTCCTTAACAAGAAGAAAAACAAAGTGCGTCTGTGCTTGTCGTCCTCCTCTTCGCTACAACCTCATTCTGGGAATCTGTATCTACTGACCTCTGCCTGAAACTCTTTCTAACTCCTATTTCTGTTCACTGTATAGAAACCTAGATCTATCTGTCTCTGTTTCAATTTATTTTTAATCTCTCTGAATTTTTCTTTTATTCTTATCACCCACAAAATTCTGGATCAATTTGACCACAGCTAATCAACTATCAATTTGCAAATTAAGAGATTAACAGAGGCATAGAAGTATAAGGAGGCAATGGCTGTGTAAGTCCGATTGCAACCTTCAATGATCGTACTCAATAAAGAACATATTTTAATATTTATTTAGCTGCTAATGATCGAAGAACAAGCCTTTTTTTTTTTTGCATTCGAGTAATGCTGGCACAACATTTCGTTTCTTCTTTATAATTCTATTGCTTAGCCAGCTGAAGATTATGTTTTGCTTATGGGATTCCTGGTTTATGTTGTAAATTATGTTTTGTTGTTTTTAAGTTATTTCTTTATCTGTTTCTTTTATATATATATATATTTGGTGTTATTGTTATTGATTCACAGAGTTGCTTCTGCACCGGGTAAGGTGTTGATGACTGGAGGTTACCTCATATTGGAAAGACCCAATGCAGGAATTGTACTCAGCACAAATGCTCGGTTCTATGCGATTGTGAAGCCTCTTTATGATGAAATCAAGCCCGATAGCTGGGCATGGGTGCGTCTAAGTCTTACAACTATTCTCTCTTTATGTTTTTGAGTGTGCATTTTGATTTATGTTTTTTGGTATATTTTAACTGATTGAGGCCAATTGGAGGTCTATCTGTGTTTCCCTGCTTTGATCATGTGAATAACTCTACTGCATGACCAATAAATTTATAAAACTGATTTTCGTGATTATTGTGGATTTCTTTGATAGAGGATTGTATGGATTTTTGTTCTTTTGAGCAATACTATTGGAATTCTCTTTGAATTATTTGTTCCATGTATCTTCCTTCAGGCATGGACTGATGTGAAATTAACTTCTCCCCAACTCTCTAGAGAAAGCTCTTACAAATTATCAATGAAGAATTTAAATCTTCAATGTGTCTCTTCGAGGCAAGTTTTCGTTAACTACATATGCCTGTCTTTCATTAAAATGATAGTTATATCTTTTGGATTCATCAATATGCACCTTTTTATCATGCATTGGTATTCTGCACTAATATTGTCCAGTTCATATAAGCCATAACGCAAATAATTGAGGAAATGTATGCTTCAATTAATTACGTTCTGATACTTAATGTTATTGGCTAACAAAATTCAGTGAATCACGGAATCCTTTTGTGGAGCAAGCAGTGTGCTATGCTGTAGCAGCTGCATATGCCACAGTTGACAAAGATAAGAAGGATGCCTTAAAGAAGCTACTCTTGCAAGGTAATGTCTTATGTTTTCTCTTTCAGCTTTAGAATATGTAAATCTTTTTTTTTTTTTTGGAAAAAAATGATGATTTTATTGTGTCATCATGCAGGTCTTGATATTACCATTTTAGGTTCCAACGACTTCTATTCATATCGAAATCAGGTATTCACATCCATATGCATTTTTATTCTTGGTATGAGCAGTTGAGTGTCTGTGCTTCTCCTTCATCATGTATTCTGCCCTTTTGTTTTTTCTCTTCTTTATATTTATTTGTTTATGTGAGTAAAGCGCCAATGTGCCCCCTATTGAAAATTAAAGTCAAATAGTCCATGGAAAGAAAACATATAAGAAAGTCTTTGGAATGTATTCCTTGGCCATGATCAACTGTAACTATTAATTAGGTTGGTAGTTTTGATACATTCAATCTGCTTTTTCTAATTAAGTTGTGTGACAACTTATGATCCTTTGTAATAATAGCCAACAGTTTTTCTTTCTTGATGGTGAGTATAAAATTTTTTTACATGAGAAATTTTAAGCTGCTGCCTCTGAAGGATGAATTGCCCTTTACTTTTACTAGGATGTTAATTCATAGATTCCACTCCATTAATTTTATCTTGATATTGTTTAAGCATTTTGCCCTTTTCCACAGATTGAAGCACGCAGACTCCCTTTGACACCAGAAGCATTGGCTGCACTTCCTCCTTTCTCCTCAATCACCCTCAATGTAGAGGAAGCAAACGGACAAAACTGTAAACCTGAAGTGGCTAAAACTGGTTTGGGTTCATCAGCAGCAATGACCACTGCTGTGCTTGCTGCTTTACTTCATTACCTGGGAGTGGTTGATCTTTCATCCCTTAGTAAAAATAATGGATCTTCTGATCTTGATGTGGTGCATATCATAGCACAAACTGCTCATTGTATTGCACAAGGGAAAATTGGCAGTGGTTTTGATGTCAGTTCTGCAGTTTATGGCAGTCATCGCTATGTTCGCTTTTCACCTGAAGTGCTTTCTGCAGCTCAGGTCTTTGTCTCTCTCCTCCCCCTCCCCTCCTTCCACAAAGGTTTATTTTGTTTCCTGTTATTGGTTTCACTATTTCTTCTTAGAGATTATAACATGTGTGTGATACATGGCCAGTGATGAATTTGGATACAGGCTGCCCTGTTACTTACCTTCTGCAGTACATTTTCCATGTTTGGCATCCATTTCAATGTGATATTTATTCAGATTTGTGTGACATATTGCAGTTTAATGATAAAACATGTGCATACATTAGACCACAAGCTACCAAATGTTCTCAGTAGATATTACGATTTCTGAATGAGCACTACAAAAATTTTGGATGCCATGCAGACTTGACTTTGCAAAAAATTTTACTGGATATTTGGCATCATTTTCTTCTACATAGTTTGACTTTCCAATGACTTCCTAAAGTGTATAGTCCATTGTTGGCTATAAAATCCCTAGATTGATGTTGTCTTTCACTTTCCAATAGGGAAAATGGTAATGCTGTCATGGATGCCAACTTGTCATGTCAAAAGAGTCGCATATTATAGGAGATTGATGCACTAATTGATTCACTATATTCATGTTGGAAGTTTTGAGAGATTGAATGAACAGCAATAGGTTTACTGATATTTTATTTTTCTACACTTCTATTTGAGAATCAGTTTTACAATTTTTGATAAGACAAGAGTTCATTTATGGGAAGTTGGATCAGCTGACAATAAAGAAAAGTTCACTTTGGGGTAATGAGATGGATTGCATTGCTATTGTAGACGAGCAATTGCACTGGTGTGAAAGGTCAAGAACATTAAAATTGCTGAAGAGACGTGTTTGTGAGGTAGACCTAGAATGGTTTCAAGTGAAGTAGTGAAAAGAAGTCTGCATCTGTAGACCTTTATATAAGGGTTGTGTAGGGTGGAGGAATAATCTAATAGTCAACACCACCAGATTATGATTAAATATTAGTTAATTTTTAAGCTAATTTGACTTGGGGAAAGCTAAGGCTGTTTATTTTTAATCTTGCATTTTATGCACTGAATGTTACATGTTATTGAATGTGTAAGTTGGCATTGCATGCTATTTTGGGTAGTCTACTACATTTAACCATGTTCCTTTGCCAGCAGGGGCTTTAATTTTTAATGAAGTTTTAGGCAGTCTTGATTGTATTCTAATTCATTTAAAGAATCAGTTGTTAGCTTTCCTAGGCAGTTCATCAGTCTCTGAGCTTCAAGAGTCTAGTGCATCTTTGTATTTAGGTTGTCACATCTCAGATATTTTTCACAATTTGATCTCTGAATAGAAGATACAGACATCTACCGTAAATCTTTTATCTTGGTGAGCTATCTCTTTTAGTAATCCTTGCCTCTTCAAGAAATAATAGATGCATGTGAGACTTTTAGAACAGTTATGTGCAAATTTTGGAGGCTGTCTTAGGGGAGATTCTACCATAATTTTCCTTATGCCTTTTTCCTGTAAAACATTGCAGGATGCTGCCAATGGAATTCCATTACAAGAAGTCGTTATTAACATCTTAAAAGGAAAGTGGGACCATGAAAGGACTATCTTTTCCTTGCCACCATTGATGAACCTGGTAAACATCTTGCCACATGCTTTTGATGCTCCTTATATGAATGAACATTTCCAATTATTTACATTACATGTGTGTTTAAATAGACATCGCCATCAAGATTGAATGATGAAGGTCCCACCTGTTGTCCTATTATTTTGGTGATCTACTTTTCTTCCGAAAAAAAAATTATGATAATAACTCACATAAATTATCTCCCTATCCTGGTTCCGGACTCTCAAACTCTCACACGATTACCTCCTCTCTTGTTGGTGATTGTGGAATAATTCCCCGAGGTATGCCATGTTTTAATTGTTTATTGAAGAAACCTGTAATTCTCTTTCCACTGCTTCTACAGATGTGAACATTGCATGACACAACAATGATTCAAACATGCATTTGAAGAGCAAGGGAGGCAATCAAAAGAAAAATTCATGAATTTAGCATGGAAAATAGCATTTTGGCTTTGAACAAAAATTCAATTGTTAAGTATTTCATCATCTATTGAAAAACTGAGTCGTGCTGATGATAATTTGATACTTTCTGAAGTTACTAGGAGAGCCAGGAACTGGAGGATCATCCACGCCATCAATGGTTGGTGCTGTGAAGAAGTGGCAGAAATCTGAACCTCAAAAGTCCCAAGAAAGATGGAGAAAGTTGTCAGATGCAAATTCAGCACTCGAAACACAGTTCAAAATTTTAAGCAAGCTTGCAGAAGAGCATTGGGATGCATATAAGTATGTGTTAGACAGATGCAGCCTGCAAAAGTCAGATAAGGTTTTTTTTTTCTTCCCATATATAGGGTGCTAGCACTATCTCATGATAATTGCCCATTCATTTTCTCATTGTAGTAAAACAAAAGGCGATATAAGCTAATAGAAATCTCTTATACAAAGCATGATAGTGATTAATGAAATTTCTAAAATTATACTTTTTTTTTTTGGTTTTCATCATTTCTAGAGGTCACTTCCATTATAGAAAATTGAAGATCCATTTATTTGAACAAAAATGGATTCCAATTTTTTTATCTCTATTCCTTATCCATGTTTTCCAATCTATAAACTTACATAAGTCGACATTCTGGAGTAATATGTAGTTTCTTTTTTAAATTTAAATTTGGAGAACTACAAAAGAATTTGTAATTGAGAAGAAAAATATAAATTCTTGTTCGCTAGCTGAATTTTTTTTTCAATTGTTTCAACTGACATTTTTTAACAGTTCTCAGTTTTCCAAAAGTTGGTTGCTGTGCAGTTCTTTTGTCTTTGCTATGCGAAGAGTTTCCATAGCAAAATGTGTACATGGTGAAGCATAAACTTTTTGATACCCCTTCTCTCTTCCCTGTACCAGTGCTTACACGGATGCTAACTTTTCCCGACATAAGTTTTATGTTTGACTGTTAGCAGCTAATCATGATTAAAGTCCAACTCATCTGAATGTCAGTGAAATCTACAAATTGCTTCTATACCATCATTAGATAACATAATAATTACACAGTGAAAAATATTCTTTAAGGTTAGTTGGTCATCCCAAAATCGAATGTCTGGATTTGCCACTTCTCAATTCCCCTGTCCTGAAATGATATCCACTCTTTCAGGTCTGCCCACAGTGAACCATGTGGAAGCCACTAATATATGGTTGACTCATTCCATAAAGTTCTAAATCTTTTCACTTCTAAAATGTGTTTAATTGTGTCTTGAATCTTTTCTATAACCCATGAAACTTCTTTGTATTCTTCTAATATCCATTTTGGGAACAATCCATGCATTGGATGCACAGTGGATTCAGCAGGCTACTGAACCTAGCCAAGAAGCGGTTGTCAATGCTCTACTGGGAGCAAGAAATGCCATGCTTGAGATCAGAAGTCATATGCATCAGATGGGTGAGGCTGCAGGAGTTCCGGTAGGTTGAGCTTTACTTAATTAGGCACCTCTTTCTGCTTTTCGTTCTTTGTTTTCACTCTGGTGGGTTAACTGCTGTAGCAAACTGATACAATATAGTCAATATCTCATGTTACTGCAATGGACCATATGTGCATTTCATCTCATTTGACTGCTCTCAAGTTTCAAATAAGCATAGTGACAGCAAGAACTGATCATGAGTCTGGACCACCCAGCCCAATGCATAAAAGTAATAAACCTAGGGAAGTGATGCGCCCAAGTAAAGCTGGCAATTCGTGTCATGTCGTATCTTATTTCGTATCGTGTCCCATGTACACGTTATATGATACGAAACTATTAGACACAGTCAACTAAACATGTCTACATGTGTATGCATACATAACACGAGACACAATTATGCACGAATATTATTATAATTATAAAAATAATAGCTATACAATATTTATTTATATATAAATTATACTAATATAATTAATTTTAACATAATGTATTTTAAATTTATTATATATAAATATTATAATATAAATTTAAATATTTAAATATTTTATATAATTTGACTTTAAAATAATTATAAAAGTTTAATCGTGTTTTAACAGGTTAAGCAGGTAAAATCCATTTATGACACGGTTTTCTCCGTGTCTTAATTGTGTTGACACGGTTATGATCCATATCCGTTAAAGTCAAACCCACATGAGTCTAAGTCCATATAGTTTCGTGTTGTTTAATCGTATTGTATCACAAATTGCCAGCTCTACGCCCAGCCCTGTTCATCTATGCAAGATGAGTCGGTTTTTGACAGCCATCAGTTGCCTTATCCTTTGCTCTCATAAGTTTGTAAGTACAGGCAGGATTTGGCATCCCCTTGATCGTAAAGTTGTTAAGCCTTACAGATGGCGGCGCATGATTTCCAAATTTTAGTAAAGATGATTACAGTTTTTGTTGTTGATATCCATTTGTAATGTTCCTTCACTAAATCTCTTAACCTGCAAATTTGCAGATAGAGCCTGAATAACAGACTTTTGAATAGATATGGTTATTTGTTTATTGAGTAATATCCTAAGTTGCAAATTTGCAGATAGAGCCTGAATCACAGACTCAACTCTTGGATACTACTATGGGTATGGAGGGAGTTTTATTGGCTGGAGTTCCTGGAGCAGGTGGGTTTGATGCAGTCTTTGCTGTTACCTTGGGAGAATCTAGCAGCTATGTGATAAAAGCTTGGAGTTCACTTAATGTTCTGGCTATGTTGGTTAGAGAAGATCCTCGTGGGGTTTCTTTAGAAAGTGGTGATCCAAGAATGAAGGAAATTACATCAGCTGTTTCTGCAGCTCACATTCAGTAAGGTACATTATTCATTTCATTGTAGTTGATAAAGTGGGAATATGATTTGCGAAAGGAAAGGAAAAAGAAGAAAACCTGATGATTGAACAATCATAGCTTTGATACAGTTTCGTAATTTTTGTCAACATGTGATGTAATTCCTTGAATTATGACATGTATAATGAATCAAATTCTTTTTACCATGTTTAGAAATCTTGAGTTCATGTAGTCGAAATAACTTATTCAGTTCAGGCTGAGATGATTGCAAGCAATTGCAGACCACATTGCATACGTACGGCGCCAAGTTGCGGTGCCAATAGAACTCTTTATTTTTTTAATCGCAAAAGAGATCCTGGGAGCACATATAAAGAGTGTTTGGTATTGTTGTTAGGTGTTAAAAAAAGCAGATTTAGAGTTTTTTATTTAATTGATTTTTTTTTTTCAAAAACTGATTTTTGGAAAAACATTTTTTTTTATTTCGCTTTAAAAACAAATTTTATAACTTAAAAAATTGAAAGTAATTTTTTTTTTCAAAAAACTTTTTTTTAAATACAATATCAAATAGAATCATAATCATCAAATATTTTATTTCTTGTCATATGAAGTTGCATCAAATATTTTGTTTCTTGTCATATGAAGTTGCTATTGAGCACTGGGTTTGAATTTAAATATTAGATTATTCAAAAATTGAGCACCGAAGTGTAAAGCGAAAGCAACAATATCTATCAATATCTATCCCGTACTTTTTTGTCTAATAAGATGTTTTGAATTCGAATTTTAGTTATGTAGTTAATTCAAAATTTATAATAGAGTATTTTACCTCATTTAATATTCTATTCAACACGAGAATGAATAATTTTAATATATAATTAGTTCGTGCTGACTAGCTAAAAATATATGTGATCTAAAAAAGTGAAAGCAACATTAGCCACTCAACGTATCAGAATCAAAGAAAAACTTCAGGATTGAAAGAGTTTTCCTTTAACATAGATGGCAATGTTTTAGTGGTGTCAATGAATGAAATCCTAATTCATTTCTCACTAATATGAAAACTTGTGATCATTATTACCTCCCATCAAAATATTTCATATATTGCTTTCACCATACATTATTAATTATCAAGGATAAAGTTTTTTATGTTTGTATTCTCTCTGTCTTTACTAAGTGTCTTTTAAGATAAGCCTATGAATCAAAGAAATCATTAACAACTTCAATTATATATATAAAAAAATACAATACTTAAATTTTTAATAATAATAATAATAATAATAATAATAAAAAAGTGGCTCTAGCCTCTAGTAGAGGTATAATCGAATCGGTTTGAACTTGATTCGTTTAAAAAACTCAACACTCAAATTTGATAAACCTTTATTAATTGTTTGAAATCGATTTGAATTAATTCAATTTGATTAAACTCAAATGCATTAAAATATTAGTGGTATAAAAGTAATTTATTAAATAATAAAAAAATAAATATTTGATTTAGGATCTTTTAGCATTAAGTTTCGGAAAAATACTTTTTGAAAAAAAATTTTATTTTTTTAATTTTTTAAAATTTTGAAAACTGTTTTTGGTAAAAGCAGGTAAATAGATTTTTTTTTCAAAAGTATACTTTAAAAAAGCAGCTTATAAAAAAATTATAAAAAAATCAGTCAATTAAATTAAAAAAATTCAAAATATGTTTGCAGGACACTCAACATCAATTCTAAACGCCCTCTTAGTTTGTGAACCTTACAGTCAGATATTGTGATTCTCGATAAACTACTCGAGCTGAATCATCCTTAATTAACTTCAAATTGAATTTAAATATTTTATAAATTAAATTCAAATAGATTAAATGAGCGTTTGAGATCGCTGTTGAGGGTCATAAAAATAAATTTTGAATTTTTTTATTTAATTAACTGATTTTTTAAATTTTTTATAAACTGTTTTTTTAAATATATTTTTAGATAAAATATTTATTTATTTATTTCTACCTAAAGCAGTTTTTAAAATTAAAAAATATTAAAAAACATATATATATATATATATTTTTTTTTTTTTTTTTTTGAAAACGCTTTTCTCAAATGGATGCCCATTTGCAGCTGTGTAAGTGACAACGGTGATATTCATATGCAAGACGTGAGGGGGAAGAGGTGCAACCACGCAAGAAACACGCGATTGTATCACGGGCACGGGCGGTCCTGATCAACTTTATCAGTAAAATTGATGGCTTAGATATGCATTTTCTCAAGGGTCCCACCCCTTGCACCTCCTTGTGAAATTCTAGCCCTTAGATCAATCTTCTTGCAGCTCACGTGCACCAAACGCCACTTCTGCTCGGCCTTTTTATTCCCACGTGGAAAAGTATTTTTGCTTTCTTACATAAAATTTTCACAAGCTGACAAAACGCCACCGTCTCGTTTTGTGATTAACTTTTGGCATCACCAATCAAAAAGACAAAAAACTGTCTGAACAGTGCAACTAAAATTATTTGTCAGTGTCAGGTTGACAGAGTCCGGAGTATCCAATGCTCATAATACACCACACCTACTCTCCACCACTTTCCCATTATTTCCATAATTAATCAACATAATCCTTCCTAATATTTTATTTATTAAACCTATATATAATTAAAATATTAATAATAATTTTAATTTTAATATTTATATTATTTCATTTATTTAAATGATGCTCCTATTTCGTCTTGTAATCTTCTATAATGTTTTTCAGTCTACTATAATACATATTCTACTTTTACATTTTAGAAAAATGTTGTATTTATTAGGTTTACGAGAAGTGGAATGTTACATTTTTTTTTAAATTTAAAAGAACAATATTCTGAAATCAAAAAATAAACTGGATAAAATAATATTTTAGTGAAAAAATAATAAAAACAGACAAATACAATTAACATTCAGTATTTTATACCGCTTTATCCTAAAAAATATTATAAATTAAAATAGATGGAACAAATAGTATTTTTCTATTATATAGTATTATGTTTTACATTTACTAATTCTATAAGTCCAGTTAACCCAAATCCGATTTGATTATTTTTTTTATCAATTGATTCGAATTTTTACTGAGTTTGGGCTTAATATATTTAGATTGAGTGTTCTAAGTTATGTTGGAAATTGCCAACTCTAGTGGGTTTAACACAAAATACTAATAAAATGAAATCAAAATACACGAAGTGATTGAATTATAATTTTGTGAGAATTCGGTTAATTGATTTAAAAAAAAAAATCAACCAACAATTAATCATATTTAGTATTTTTAATTGATTCTTAAACCAATCAATTAATCAGATATAGTATTTTTAATTTGATTCTTAAGACTTCGAGTCAGATTTTAAATTAGCAATTTTAGAGATGATTTTGAGTATTAGTGAGCCAATAAACTAATTAATTAATCTTAGTATAGCTAAATTGGCAGATTTTTACAATTGCAACTTGCAAACCACAATTACCAATCTTGTTGGAATCATCAATTATAAATAATAAACAAAAATGGTATTGGAAGCAAAACCAATGTCATATTTGGTTGATGAAATAAAACAACCTAGAATATAATTGTAATTTTTAAATAACAGAATATGTATTTATAGAATAACTATTCATAAATAATTATTATTTTTATATTTTGATTCATAAATTTATATTAAGTATTTTTAAATAAAATTATAATTTAATATGATATATATTAATAAATATATAGCGGTAGCAAATGATTAAATAATGATAAATAAGTAGTGGTAGTAGTAAAAAGCGATATTTTTTGAATTGTGAAATAATTATTATTTACTTTACCATAAAATATGAATTATACAAAATTGAAGAATGCATAACAATTTCGTAAAATAATTATTCTCTAATTAAATTTGAACTAAACTATGAAATAATTATTCTATTCTTTATCTATTTTATGAACTAAACATATGACCTAGGTGTTATTTTTTATTTATTCTCAAAAGAAGGCCTTGGAATAATGGAAGAGTTTTGAGGGATTATTTATGGCGAGTTGGTAGATGCTAAGAATCTTATGCCTTACCAAATTCTGATCAGTTTCATTTCACACTTTTTTTTTTTTTTTCCTTCAAACATACAGTAATATAGATCTGAGACCGGAAGATCCATTAAAAGAATAAACACTTCTTTTTAAATTTTAAAAATATTTTATACCAAAAGTTAAAGTTTGAAATTTCTTATTAAAATCGAATGAACCCATACTATCTCATTTCACTTTTTCAAATCACATCATTTTTTTTAATGCTTCTCTTGTTCACTTTACTCTGCCTAATTACCAAAATTATGGCATTGAATAAGTGGGTTAATGTCCTACAATAATCTTTTAACTTTTTCTAAGTATTTTCGTTGTCTTTTGAAAGGGATCGCAGATCTACTGAATATTGTCTCCATATTATTTTATTTTACTTGTTTGATTTATTAAATTTGAATGTGCTGCACATACAGCCACCGCCCATTATAATAGTGCCACAGCGGTTTCCACTTTCTAGTTTGGTTATTTCTATTATGAAACCCAATTTATTTTGTAATAATTTGTTTTAACAATATTAAAATATTAGTTGTATTTTAATATAATGAGTAATATAAGTAAATGAATTAATAAAATATAAATATTTTAATATATATTGGGCAGAAAATAATTTTTAATATTTGGAAAAGAGTGATTTTTAAGTCTGAAAAGTTATCAAGACTATGATATTTCAATACAAAATTTAAGTTATCTGATTCAAAGAATTATACTCACAAGAAAAAGGGGAAAAGAAAAAGAATTGAATTATTTAAAAGAAAATTATTGTCGGAGACTTAAAATGGCAGTTAGTGTGTCACTATTATAAGAGTCAACAGCCCATAGCCAAGTTAAGAGTTTTCCAAAACCAGGCTTATACGCAAAGGCAAAGGCAATGCCAATCATATACATTAGATTTGCCCATTCAGAAATGTTCTTTAACCACATTTCTTTCATAATTATTAACTTTTATGTAATAACTTCCCCAAAAAAAATTTTTATTTTTTTAATTTTAAAAAATGCTTTTTGATATAAACAGATAAATATATATTTTTTTTATAAATAAATTTGAAAAAAATAATTTATAAAAAATTAAAAAAAATTGAGAACATACTTTTTAAACATTCAGCAGGAATCTCAAACACTACCAAAGTATGGTTTTGGTAATTTTTGCTGGAGATGACTTTTATATTAATTTGATCTTTTGTTAATGGATGAATTCTTATTTTAAATCATTCTAAACAAATACTCAATCAGAAGGTCACCAATAAATAAGCATAAAATTATATAGTTTTTATTTCAATATAATTACTGGGAGATTATAATTATTTGAAAACTTCATCAATAAATATGAATTAACTCTAAGAAAATTGTTATATATATATGAATGCCAGAGTACTGGTTAGGTTGTATAACAAATCAAACATAAATATTAAGTGGTTGTTATGTTTTTTCTTTTTAATGTGAGTGGTTGTTAATTGTTATGTTGTATACTTGTATTTGTTTTGCTTAATCACAAATTAATGATTTTAATTTCTAAACAGGGCCATCATTGCTTAATTAGTTG
>CATIWF010020021.1:0-12894 GCA_949630135.1 Balakata baccata | reverse complement strand
AGACCTTTGGGGTCGGTGATATCATGACATTTTTGTTTTTGTTATATGTCATATGTCATATGGGATATGAGTAGCTGGTTTTTGTACATGTCTGTTAGATTAAAGAACATGTATTTATATATGATACAATTCTGTAACACCGGGCCAGTTTAGCCTAAACTGGATTTATTTTATTGGATGAATGATAATTTTATGCATGATATAAGATATGAACTAATATGTTAATGGTAACATGGAAATTATTTGTATGAAAGGATATTAAGAGATAATAATATAAGGAAAAGAAAAAGTTTTGAATTTTCACAAGTTTTCAATAACGGAAAGTCTATAACACCTGCTTATATAATTGGGTTAATTTTAATTATATGAGAGGGTGTTACAAATACTAAGTAAGGTTTTATGCTCTTGTAATTTAAATTCCATATTAGTTAAATAAAATTCTGTTTTCAATTATTTTCTATTTTATGGCTGGCTCTTCCGCTTAATTTATTTTCTGTATAATTAATTTTCTGCATTATCTATTTATATATTTAAAGTGATGTCTTGTAAAAGTATGCCCAGATCTAATATGGTGACAGAAGGGACACACTTAAATTTCTGCATTTATATTTCTTTTAATTTTCTGCACATTTAATTATTTTCTACACATACTTAAATTTCTGCATTTATATTTCTTTTAATTTTCTGCATATCTAATTATTTTCTGCATATATAATTATTTTCTGCATATTTAATTTAAATTTCTGTTTTATTGAATTTTCTGTTATTTATTTCTTCTAACTTCTGTTATTATATTTTTGCACATTTATTTTCTCCTAAGATCTTTGGGTGTCTTGGTATCAGAGCCTGGGGGGTAGTATATAGAAAATTGGTTTAATATTTATAAAATTTGAGTTCAGATCTTTAAGATCTCTTGAGTATTTTTTACCTAGGAAGGTCCGGGAAGTAAGTCCTTAAGTTTAGAGGCTGTAAAGCCCAGGAATTGCTTAGGATTGTAGAGAGACCTTAAATTTTCTTTATAAAATCTTTATAGTTATAGACTCCATTTTTTGTAGAACTATATCTTCTAATTCTGCTTTCACTGCTTTCAATGATTATAATAAGATAGTAAATAGTAAAGAAATTATAATAGAAGATTTTGAAAAATGAATATATAATTGGAAAATACCGAAAATTAATAGAGATCAAATCTATAAAACTTCTAAATACCAACTCTTTAGAACTGATTATACTATCAAAACTGAAGAACAGAAAGTTACTTAGTCAAAATTCCTTGAAAAAAACACATAGATAAAAAATATAAATATGTTCATATAGGATTAGTTCAAGTAGGTATTAAACCCCTAACTAAAGAAGGCTTAAATACTTCCATTCTTGCCGTTCTTAGAGATGCTAGATTCACAAATTTTGAAAATTCCTTGTTAAGTTCGGTTGAATCCAGTCTATATATATATATTTCATTACCTAAGAGACAGACTTGAATAGAGGATCTAATCAATCAATCTATAATCATAAAATTATTACCGGTGTACACACGGTCCCGACCTAACCCATTAGGTGGAATGTTCTACTATAGTTCTCATCTCAACAATCATATCTCCAACAAATCACATTAATCATGCATAAAATAATAATAATAATAATAATAATAACAATATATAATTTAATATTAATTAACATGTTAGAGAAAATGTAAATGAGAGAAATAGCATGTTATAAAATTATATGATATTAACTTACAAATCTATAAATTTCCTCAATTGGCAGCTTTTAGGACTTTGGTGTAGCTGGTGGGACCTCTGGAGAATCTAAAGAAAAGAAGCAATATTATAATATTAAGAATAAATCATAATCCTAAACTCTTTTAAAATTCCTCTATAAAAACCTTTATCCAAACTTTTAAAATAATTTCTACAAAAAATCCGGCAATATCTCATTTAAAAACTATATAACATTTCGTTTATGGATTATAATCCTATAAAATATATCATCAACATCTTAACACAATTAATTACAATATGGGTCTCCAAATCATTATATATCCGATCAACATACATAATTCAACTTTATTAATAACCACATTATAATTCTAGTATAATGTCTAAATATATTTTCCAATAATGTCTTATAGGTGTCAAAACGGGTGAGCGGGTAGTGTTCGTATCGTATCAACTCACTTGGGTGACACTATTAGAGTCAACATAAATACGATTCATTTATTAATCGCATTGACACGAACATGACACGAAAATTAAACTGGTCACATGAACACAATATGTGTAATATATTTAACTTTTGGATCGTATTTGGGTCATAAAATCTGACACAAACACGACACAATTATATTTTTTTAGATCATTTAACACGACACAATACAATCCGACATAACACGATTATGCTTTTTGGGTCATTTGATATGACACAATACAATTATGTCTTTTGGGTCATTTAACCCTATATAACACAACACGAAAATGATATTTAATTATTATTTTTTTGTAAAATAATACTATTAACCTTGATATTTCAGTAAATTTACATGTATTATAAATGGATTGAGTCGGGTTGACACGATATGAAAAAATTAAACAGGTTGTAACAAGTTCACATGTCAACCCTTGACACGATATGATTTGAACTGTGTCATAAATAAGTTGACCCATTTATAACACGAACTCGTATAACATCAACACTAATCCGCTAATTTTACGTGTTTCGAGTGTCGGGTTCATGTGTCATTACCTATTTTGACACCCCTAATGTCTCATAATTATTCAATCCCTTAAATTACTCAATAAATAATTTATCACATTAATTAATATACTTAAATTTCACAAATAAAATTATATCTCATTATCTAAAAATGGCATGAAAGTGTGGTTAGTACCGGATAACTTGATTTAACGAGTTGAAAATTCTGCCCAAAAAGGTCCAGTCAAGGGTTGCTGGACTCTGGTGACTGAAAAATTCTCGACGGTGGTGGAATGACGATTGGAGGATATCAACAGCTTCCTTAGGATGTGGGGAGTGTAAAAGTACATGTCTTGTGTCTTGGAAGTGACTAAAAAATCATAGATCTACACTTTTTTCAGTAGCTTCAACGAGAAAAAAAACTCCGATCAAGCCTCAATCAATGATATCTAAAGCTTAAAAGGTATATTCCAAGGTTTTTGGACATCTTAAATCCATTTCCAGTGTCATAATCCTGAAAAGAGACCCGGAAGGTGGAGAATCGACAAGCGCAGCTTGATGTCCGAATCTTGTCTCGCCGTTTCCCTTCAAATTTGGCTACATTTCTGAAAATCTAAAGTTACCAAAGTGTTGCAGAGATCGAAATCTACTTGTATCCCAAATTTCGTGTCGATCTAAGGTCTTTTGGGTGGTGATCGAAAATGGAGATGGTGGTGGGAGGAAGAGAGAAAAAGACAAGAAGGGAGAAAGAGAGAGGGTTGGTGGGTGATGGAGCTGACACCATTTTTGTAGTTAGTGGTATTTTCATAAATTTCTCATCAAATCTCGGATTTTATGAAATTTTACTTATAAAAATTATTAAATTATGTATTATGAAAATTAAAAGTATTACAATGACGGTGATATGACAACTAGATTTTGCCACATCACTTGACATGCGGGACGTAATGACATGTTAGATGCTAAATAGGTGCAACATATATCATTTTTTTAATTAACCAGTGCAAAATTCAGCAGTCATATTAGTTTTCTAGCTGATAACTCGTCAAAATTGATCGATAATTATTTTTCTGTAATAATTTATAAACTTTAATAATTTTAATATTACAAAATAAAAAATTATAATTTAGATGCAAATAATACAAAAATTCAATACCTATGGGTGTGATTAACCCCAAATTAAGCAAGCCACATTTACGAAAAGGGCAAAAAAAGAGAATAATGGGTGACATTGCCAACACTTTCTACTGTATATTTTCATAAAAAAAATATATATATCTATTTTTATAAAGTAGTAACTTTTATTAGATACATAATTTTCTACATTAAAAATATATATTGGGAATTGTGTAAGAAAGTGTTATAAAAACTAATTAATAAGATAACTTTTTTTTGTAGAGTGTTATACTATTACAAGATTAAGAGATTTTAGAGAAGTGATGGGGCATCTCATGAACCTCCCTTTCTAGAAACATTTATATAGAAGGGAGAAATTAGAGAATGGGATTCCTTTTTGACCTTAGAATTGTGTTTGGATGATGTTGGAGTTGAATTATTTAGGAGTTCATTCCAATAGATTAGATTAAATAATTATTTGGGTCCAAGTTCATGAATTTATTTGATAAATTAATTAAAAAAAAGAGTAATAATTAATTGGTTTTTTATTTTGTTGCACTTTTATCAAATTGGCTTTAATTACTAGTTGACTCCCCGCCATTACTTATATTCTTGAGAGAAATGCCATATAACCTGCATATACGTATTCCATCTTCTGTCTGTCTCTTTATTTTTATAAGACTGTCCTTTTTATTTAATTTGTTACTTAGTTTTTCCTAGCCTCCAAATAAAGACACTAGTTGCTTATTCATTTCCATTCTGTAAATCATTATATTATCTGGTTTCAACTTTTCTTGATCATCATATTTTCAAATCTTCCAAGTAAGAGAATTTCCCTATAATTTATTCGATTATATACTGCATAAAATATTGCTATTTTTTATATTCGAATATTTTATTTTTAATATTATAATTTTTTTTAATTATATTGTTGAATTTACTGCACAATAATATTTTATTATGAACAGTTACGCTTATGATTTATTTTTTTTTTATCTCATATATATATATCTCTCAAAATTTCAGCGCTACATTCACTCAAGTTCCCTTGATTGTTGTTGAAAAGGATAAACAAATGAATTAGCATTTGAATAATGTTAGAAAGTAGAGGTATGGTTAATTCAATATTCGAATAAAATAAGAAGATGAATGTAAAAGAAATCTGAGACATGTATTTTATACAGTATCTTAAGACAAATTCGCCTCCTATTGATAGTATTTAGGAAAACCGGCGTTCATCTTTCAGGATACAACAGATATCAAGTAGATAGTGAATATATAAAATCCACTTACAACGAATTTGATTATATGTCACATTCTCTATCTATTGAGAAGAAGAAGAAAATGGTTTCAATTTCCAGAAAAAAAAAATGTAAAAATTGAGTTTGGTCCGGACCATGAGATTTTGGCCCAATATTTGTGCACCCACACATCGGTCTATCCTGAACCCATGAATTTGCACCTGAGCGTGTAAAAGAGAGTCTTACATACTACTTTCTTACCCATATAAAAATGAGTCTTACTATATAAATACAAGTCCAACATTATATTTTAGTAATGTAGGACAACTATCACTATCACTTTCACTTTCTTCTTTATATCTCATTAGCAAGGAGTATATTTTGAGTTTCAATTTCTATATATACATTCTCCATTTTGAGCATATGAATATATTAATTCATAATTCTCATGTCAAGGAACAGTACATATCCGAGTCTTTCTCCCAAAACCGAGTTGTGGGATCCACCCAAACAATATATAACTCTTACTCTCACTTTTCATTTTTATATCTTTTTACCAAAGAGTATACTTTGAGTTTCAATTTCTATACACACTTTCTTCATTTTGAACATATGAATATATTAATTTATAGTTTTCATGTCAAGAAACAATATATATCTGATTTTTTCTCCTAAAATCGAGTTGTGGGACCCATCCGAATTATCCTCTCAAAATGACTTATAATTACAATTTTTCCAACAAATAATTCATTTGTTTCGATCTAAATTTATAGTAAATCAATAAGCAAGTAGAGATTTAAGCTTCTTATTGAAAAAAGACTTGAGGTGCACTATAATGGAAAGTTTAAAAATAATACTTAAAATTTAATGATAAAAATATTTTTTATAATAAATAAAGTAAAAATATTAAGAACTAAAGAATAAAAGTGAGATAATTATATTGATGTATTTGCTGCACAATAATATTTTATTACGAACAGTTACTCTTATGATTTATTCTTTTTTATAATATATAAATATAAATTTCAGCGCTATTTTCACTCAACTTCCTTGATTGTTGTTGAAAAGGATTAACAAATGTATTAGCATTTGAGTAATTCATTTGTTTCTATCTAAATTTATAGTAAATCAATAAGTAAGTAGAGATTTAAGCTTATTATTGAAAAAAGACTTGAAGTGCACTATAATGGAAAGTTTAAAAATAATACTTAAAATTTAATGATAAAAAGATTTTTTTTATAATAAATAAAGTAAAAATATTAAGAACTAAAGAATAAAAGTGAGATAATTGATTAAAGAATAAGTTTTTTTTTTCTTTTAATGATTGACTAAATAATAAAAAATAAGATAATTGATTAAAGAATAAGTTTAAAAATAGTATTAGAATTATAGTGATAATTAAAAAGGTTTTTTTATAATAATAAAAACAAAGAGTAAAATATTTAAGGCTAAAGAATAAAAAGTTAGATAATTAACTAGAGAATAATTAACTGAAAAGTGAAATATTAAGGGGGGGCAGTAAAACAACTGGAATAGATTATTGACCATTAAAGAGACAAATCTCAAACAATGACTTTTTTAGAGATTAGGAAAACTAACTTAATTTTTTAAAGGTAGAAAGGAGATATATTCTTCTACTTACGAGTTCTGATGACCTTATTGGACTTGGGAGTTTTGATCACGTGCCATTCTCTGTCGTGATTTTCATTCAAACCGTTGAATTTTTGACTGCAAATTCTTTTCTCTTTTTAAAGGGAAATTTTCACCTTTGAATCTTGGGGCGAAAACGATTAAATTGGATCATATTCCCATATATGTTTTCTTATCTTTGCTCAAATTAAATAAATTATTGTATAAATACAATTCAAGAGACAGTGAAAGGAGAAGGAAAGAGAGAACCACTTTCCTGGAAAATTAAAATTGGTAGTAGAAAAATGAGTTGCCTTTGAGATTTTTTTTTTTTTTTCAAGTTTTGTGATAAAGCTATACCATTTGCATTTATGTGGTTATATTACGTCGCAGTTGTCGGACAACTGCGTCGTGAGGCTGCTATACCTGCTGTAAGCACTGACGAAATTACATATAATTAAAATTTTTTAATTTTTTAAAATATATATAATAATATAAAAATTTATATTATTTTTAATATTTATCCAAAAAAAAAAAAAAAAATAAGTTTATCCTTCCTAAATCTGAAAGTCTAACTCCACTGCTGTACTACAAGTCTCAACCCAGTGGATCTGCTATTCCTGTATAAGAAAATGTTCCATGAACTTCCCTTTTGTTTTAATTCTTTCTTATAAAATTCTTATATTAGTCTAATTCAATTATATAATAATATATTTATATATATTTAAATTATTTTATTTATATTATATTAATTAATATAAATAAAATAATTAAATATATATTTTTGTATGATAAAATTAATGACTGAATTTATATAAAAATTTTTCTTTTTTCCGTATTTTCTAAATTTAGAGCTTGTAGAACTTTTGCCCACTGTGTGTGTGGAATAGGAAGAAAGTCGGAGGCTACGTGTTTTATTCTGATTGACTATTTTTTCTAATAATATTTTCTAAAGAAAAGTTAAAAACAAATGTAATTCCTTATAGTGGGCCTTTCAGTCTCAGAAGGAAACTAAAGCCGAAAAAACAAAACAGAGAGAAGCAGAGTGAGAGAGAGAGTCCGCGGCAGAAGAAATGGAGGCGATGAAGTCGACGGAGCCATTCTTCAAATCCAAGAAGGGAAGCGTCTTTCCGAAGAAGAAAAAACTAGTCAAGCGCATGATTTTTGATGATTTTTTTCATTCTCTGGCTTCTCTTTTCTCTTCTTGCTTCAACGGTACCATCTCTACGCCGGCGAAAGTATCACCTTCAGCTGATTGAAGTTCTTGTTTTCTTGCTCTTTTTTTCTTGTTCATGTATTTCTTCTAATTCCCACGTTGGATATAAGGGTGGGTTTTGTTTTAATTAGGTTTTGAATCATCGACACTCTGTACAGATCCTCTGTTCCACTAATGTTATTGCCTTAAATCTCTTTGCTTTTTCTACTATTCATTCATCGTCATGCTCTGATTTATAGTTTATGATATACTTATCAGCGGGTTTTTCAGTTAAAGAAAAGATCGGCGGGCCTGCCAAACTAATGCCCCAGACCGAAAACAGCGGTTTATTACTCTGCAGATTTTTACATTTAAGAAAAAGGGTACAATCCATGAAAGGAAATTAATGGAAGAAAATCTATGATCAAGAGCTTCATGAAGATTGGGGGTGTTGCATTCCGGTAGATTTCCATCAAATTCAAATGCACAATTCATGAAAAAATGAAATATCAAAACAAAGGCCTGTTAGCCATAAGCATCTATTAAGAAATTTCTCTATTTTGGTTTAGTCAAAAGAAGAGATTGGGTAGCCAAAGTACGCAACTTGATTATTAGGGTCCATCATGATTTTTGTTTTCTTTTTCGTTTATTTTTTTTTTCTTAGTGTTTCAGTTTTTAGATTTACACTCATTGACTGGCGGATTCCAACTAACAGATTTTCATTTTTTCAGAAAAAAAAAAAAATTATTCCATTCACATCTGCATAAACTTTTAAGCTTGGTTTTCTTGGTGAGTTAATCTTCCCCAACAATGTATATTCTTAACTTTTACCCCTGATTGGGAGAGGGGAAATGAGGAGGCAAAATATGGAAAGATCTTATCTTTTTTAGATAAAGAGAAAAAATATGTAACCTAAGAAAATATGGATGAATTACCACAAATTTTTCTAGTTTAACTAGAGGTCAAGTCCTGAAAATACAGCCATATTAAAATTTTTGTAGAAATGTTTTGTTGTCTTTTATGATCTATTCGGCATAAACATGATTAATATCAGTATGTTAATATATAAACTAAGAACACCTAGTTTGCACAAAAACAAAAAGAGAAAAAATATGGAGAGAGAAAAATAACCCTCTAACTTTCTCTCCAAATTGGAAAGAAAATGGATCCATTTGGAAGGAAAAATGTTACTGTTGAACATAAAATTACCTTTTTATTCTCTAAACAGTTATAATCCTTCACTTTGCCCAAAACTCACTTTTTGAATATTAAGCCATTTTAACCACTATAACCGAATGGAAACTTCAAAAGTAAAAAATAAATGAATGTATCTAATCCAGATTAGACAAATATAGAATTATAGGACAATTACATAATACCAAGAAGAAATAAATTTGGTAAATTGAAAAGTGATTACTTTTTGTCATCTCGTCATCAAATGCTTCTCTGGATTACTTATTATGATTGAAATTATTACTATGGTAATTTTTACTTATTATAATTTAATTCTGTAGCAAGTAACAACATTATTTCACAAATTTATTATAAAAATAAATCCTTTTAGTTTTTTAATGGAAAAATCTATTTCATTGTCTTTTCATCTACTAATATTTATTTGTTTATTATTTTATAACAAATAATATTTATTAATTTTTTCATTGTAATGTAAAAATAAATGTTCCTCTCCTTTTTTTTTATTTTACTTCAATCTAAACAAAAATGAAAAAATAAATTTTATTTTTTTCATTATTTTACTCTAATTCATATATAAAAAAATTAAAAAAAATAAAATTTAGTTTTCCTTTCCTCGGAAAGTTCCCAGATCAGTTATACGTATGTCAACATGACGACATAGTTAAAGCCAATGATTGCATCAGCATGTTTTGGTGCTCCAGCTACCCATCTGGCGCGTGAAACTTTTTCGGCCGCACTGAAGAGAGTACGTAAGGAGTGTGTAATCTCCGCCGCGAGAATCGGAGCGTGAAATCACGCTCCTCAAAGTCTACACTTTATGAAAGAAATTGTACAAAGTCCTAAATAAAAGTTCATTGCAAGATCTTCTAGAATTTAGAGCTCTCGATATGTCCTTGTCCTTTCTGTTGAGGCCGACTTTTACTCAAAAAAATCACTTCACGGAAGAAATGTCTTATACCCATTTCAACATTTCATTTAATATAAAATATTTATATTTTTAAAATAAATTGAATAAAATAAATAAATAAAATAATTAAATTTATGGGTAAATTGGTATAAAATAAATAAATAAAATAATTAAATTGGTGGGTATAATATAAATATTTTATATTAGTTGAGATAAATTAGAAAAAAATATTAAAAAAAATTAGTATTTCTCATTTCTAAATTTGCTATTGGACTTTTGCGTAGTTAAATTGGGGCGAAAATTTTCTTTCCTCAAGTATTAATTCTCGGCGAAATTTTCCTTGTTGGGACATATAAATTGGGCCGACATTGTCATTTATATTCACCTCTATTCATATATATGAATTAATCACGCTAAAATTGTGATTGGGAGCTTGAAATTTTATTTTTCAACAAATGTTAAAATTCAAAATAATGGAAAAATTGACAATTAAATTGAAAAAAAAACCATATATTTGGATTTTTTTTTTGTTTTACTGTGATTATAAGTATTCTAAATGAATGGAAGTTCAATGGAGAGGTAAAATTAAAATTTTTACTTATTATAATTGGGTGAATTTTACTGATGGTACTCCAACTATGCAAATTATAATAATTCAATATTTTAAAAATTATTTGTAATATAAAATTATTTCAATTTTTATTTTATAACTAAAATAATTTTTGAAAAACTGTATTGTTAGAATTTGCATAGTAGGATATCGTTGAAACTCACCCACGTAATTTTTAACATGTTATATAAATCACTACAGTTAAGGAACACATTAATTAACCTGCCACCCTCCACTTTTGGACATCCTATCAATAAATGTCAAGTTAAATTGCAAAATTAAGTTGTTGTCGTGATCAATTGTCATTACAATTAAGGAATACATTAATTTAATTGAATATATATATAAAGGTACCATCGTATTAATCACATAATTAACCAAAAAATTGAACAAATTAAGGAGCATACTGCTTTTCCTTTTTGTTTCAGTTTTTATCTTAATTATGATAGAGTTGTTTATAATTTATATAGAAAAAATTGTTTAATAATAATTAATAACAAATAAATTTAAGCCACTTCAGAATAGCATTTAGATTTCAAATTCACAATAACAAATAGCCCTGTAAGAGTAATGGAGGTCTGCTAAACCAAATCACTCTGTCTCTAGACTTTCCTCAGTAAGCCACCAAATTAATTCTTCCTCACACTTTCTTTAATACTTTTGGGTTCAAATTTCAGCCCGTTGAACGCATCTTCTTTTATGAATTAGATGACTTGTATTTTTGTGGTTTGCCCAGCTTTTTAGTAGCTAATTTGCTTTGTAATTCTACCTTTATCTGTTGTCAAGCATTTTTAGAAAAAAAAAAAATTCATTATTCAATTAAAAAGGTATTCCATTATGTAATAAATCTTAAATAGGTATTCCCTTAACAGTAAGGTATTCAATTAATTTATATAATTAAATTAATTAATATATTCAATTAAATTGAATATATATACAGGTACATACCCACCCATTTGCATTTTTATTAAGTTCTAATAAAAATAATAAATATGAAGAAAAATTAAAGTAATTTATAAGCATAAATTTCAACAAATTTTATGTTAATTTGGTTTGAAATTTGAGAAATTAAAAATATAGAGTGAGAGAAAGAGTAATCTAATTAAAATGAAAGAGATTGTCATAACAAAAAATTAAAATAAATGATAACCAAATATACAAGTTACAGGTTAAAGTGTTAAAATTAATTTACTTGTTTAATAAATTTTAAATTACTTAATTTAATGATTATAAATTACAGATGTATTAATACACTAGATGTAATGATTCTTAAAGTTACCCATTCAGGAATTTACTTTGTGTCTAAAATGTTTGTGTTTGACACCACGCAACCCCACATTTACCACAAGGGCAAAAAAGAATATTAAAAATAATAAATTTCCATCATGGGATGTAAATATAATTTCAATTATTGAATATTGCTTCCATAAAAATGTTCTTTTTCAAAGAGAAAAACAAAGTGCTCTGACAAGCGAAATCAGTAACTTTTATTTTTTTTAATTTTTACAGCGTAATACAATTACGAGATTATAGAGAGAAGTGGTGGGGCATAACATTAACTGCCCTTTCTACTTTCAAGAGACGTATACTATGGAAGGTAGAAATTGGAGAATGGGATTCCTTTTTGACCTTAGAATTATGTTTGCATGATGTTAGAGTTGAATTATTTAGGAGTTCATTCCAATAGATTAGATTAAATAATTATTTGGGTCCAAGTTCATGAATTTCTTTGATCAATTAATTAAAAAAAAAAAAAGAGTAATAATTAATTGGTCTTTTTATTTTGTTGCGCTTTTAGCAAATTGGCTTTAATTGCCAGTTGACTCCCTGTCATTACTTATATTCTTAAATTCCTCAGCTTGACATGGGATTGAGTCAATCAATTTTATAAATTTGTAGAACTTGATCATCTTTTTTTTTTATTGCATAATTAGTTAATATTATGCCTTGTGTTGTTTCAAGGGGCCAATGTTGAGAAATGGTACGTTTAGGTTAATTTTGTATTACTATTAAGGAATTGGGGAAATTATTTAATGATCTAGTAATTTTTTTTTTTTTTTTTGTGAAAATAGTAAATTCGATTTTTTGAAGGTGGAAATGGAATATTCTTCTACTCATGAGTTCTGAAGAAATTATTGGACCTAATTTAGCAAACGTTTTGGGAGTTTGATCACATGCCATTCACTGTCATGATTTTCATTCAAACTGTTGAACTTTTGACTGGAAATTTTCACCTTTGAATCTTGGACGAAAACGATTAATTGGATCATATTCCCATATATGTTTTCTTCTTATCTTTGCTCAAATTAAA